>JAQGBH010002391.1:0-24785 GCA_034698265.1 Sminthurinus aureus | reverse complement strand
ATCCACCGAAACCAACTAATTTCAACATGGAGAATCCGAATATGAGCACTAAAATGATAACTTCGATTTGATGTATCTGAGTGGTTCAAAGGTAAAAGAACCGCTCGTATGTATAAATGTAGAGAAACAGAAACGCACGCAATGTCAGTTACGGGAATTGCAAACTAAACAAAATAAACCATAAATATCACAGTCTCATCATAGTACAAAATATAATGCATAATACGTACTATTTCTTTCCTTTCAATCAGTTTACACACAACACACACTTTGTGCACATGCATTTGTACATGTTACATGTGTATCCAGAATGTACAATGTACAACGTACAATGTGAGTTTAGCGTATTATACGCAGATATTGTAGTAATACATATTAAATTAACGAATAACACATTTACTACACTATATTACACTACTACTACACACAGCATGGCATAATTCATAATATACCATACCATAATATACAGCACCACATACAACATTCTTCAGTAACAAACATAAATTATCTGAATACTGACTGATGACGTCTAATTCTCCATTCTCAATAAAATTCTCACAACTCTGTAAAAAGTACTTTGAAAATGCTACATAATTTTATTTCTACTACATGTCTTTAAAATATTATGTATGATTTGGTTTTTGGTATTTGTTTAATCTAACGCTGTGAACCTCTCACTCTACAGTCACTCGCACTCACTCTTGTACTTTTGATTTTTGATTCACTAAACTTCATCCTGTATACTTTCTACTGTGTATTATGCCACACATAGAATAGTATATATAATATTACGTTGCAAGTAAACCGTGGTAAAACATTTTTCTTTCTTACTTTATTGTTCTCCCCACAAATAGGAAATCGCAAATATCAAACGGCAGTAAAAATTAAATGCCCGTAGCCCGTAATACAATAATATCTTTAATGTTTATATTTTGCACTTTATAGATGCTTTATACTTTATACACGGAATGGGATGGATATTAGTTGAGTTTGTTGGTGGGACCAAGTTTTGGTACTGCGTTGATTTTTTAATTAAACTATGTATTCTGATGTGTTCTGTATGTATCATGTATCCAGTATCCACATTTACAATTTACAATTTACAATCCATTTAGATGTACACTGTACCGTTTACATCGTACACTTTACACTATGGACTATGAGTGACTTATGCGTTTTGAGTTACGAGTTACAAACCAGAGCAGATCAGAGCAGCACGCTTTCATAGTTAAATGAGATAAGAGTTTTCCACAACCGACAACTCCAACTCCAACGGCAACACCAGTGAAAGAATACTTTTGTCTAATATCTAATATCTGTAATCTCTAATATGCTCTCACTATCTGCGGCATATTTACTATTTATAGTATTTTGTACTTATAGTTTTATGTAGGTATTACGTATTTTATATTTTACTACCAACTACAAAGTACAAGGCACAAAGTATAGCCAACAATCAAATATATATAAAATATAAAATACCCTGTACTTTTATCACTAAGCATTATGCATACACACGAACAGACGAATCAAACAAATAAATTAATATGTACGTATAACGTATAATGTACCTGTGCATGCATCATAAATCATAAATGTATATTATACACAACTATTTACTATTTACTATTAACAATAGAATACAGAATACGAAATTTTTGAAGAATCGGACAGTTTTCAGTTTTCATCAATATCGATTACATATTACATACAAAGGAATGAACTGGAGGGAAAAAAACTGATGAATAGTTTGTATTTTATAGTTTGTATGATCAATGTTATTAATATTTAAAATATACATTACACAGATGCTCGTTCACATTCATACATCATACATCATACATGTTAAATGTCAAACTTTATCCATTTTTTGATAGAACCCCTGTTTAAATTGTACCTACACAACACACAACTGAAACTACCAACTATAAACCTTGGTGTAGGTCAATTTTAGTCCTCTCCCTCACTCTCTCACTCGCTGTCTGTCTGTTTGGATTTTACTTTTTTATCAAAGTTCTATACACTCCACTCTATATTTAGCATAAATAACTGCCACTACATGTACAATGGACATGGGACATACAGTATGTCACATACTGCATAAAAACTGAAGACTAAATACGCTCTAGTAAACCTCTCTAAACTGTAAAGGTAAGAGAGTAGAGAGTAGTTTATAACTTTGAAGTAGAGACGTAAGTTCAAAGTTTGATGAGAAAAAATGTGTGGTGTACATACTTTAATGTATGTTTATTGTTGTATGTTTTGTACCTCTAATCCCTAATCTATAATCTACGTCTAGATTCTAGATTATAGAGTTTATGGGTGCATATTGCAGACAATGCACAACATGTACCATCTACATTATACATATCGACGTCGTCGACGATGAAGTTTTACCACAGATTCCAGATTTTAGTAAATATTTTATATTTTTACACTCTTATCCTCTTATCTCGATTACCTTTTTCCTTTTTACTATCTCGCGCATACATCATACAGTATACACATGATGCATAATTCATTGTACATCTTCTCTTAGCATTTTTATAGCTGTAATAGGGAAACATGTTTCAATTCCCCAATTATTTGATTGACGATTGACCTTTTGACAAAAAGAATAGTTAATAGACTGGATATTTTTTTGCTTTTACTCGATTGTTCACTGTCAATTGTCCATTCAAATTCAGAGTATCATGTATCTCGTATCGATGCAGGAGGTAGAATGTAGAATGTACGACACATATTAGGTTGAATGAGAAGTCCAAATTCAGTATGGAAAATCGAAAATCGAGAGTCATAATAACAGACAGACGACCGAAATTTGGAAATGTATCTAATATCCAATAACTAATGGATTCACTGTTGACTAGTGCCTAGTGCATGTGACCTTGTAATTTGTAATTCGTCGTATACAGACTACAGATGTATATACAAATGCGACAAATGACATAAACCAGAGTATAGAATCTAGAATAGAGAAATGCTACATGCTACTCCTGTACTAATAGTGATGATTGCACTTCCACCCAAAAAATTTTTTCATGCATAATGTCTAATGGCTCATGAAATCAATACTCAATACACGATGTTATGTAATTAATCTAATGTAATCTATACTTATGTGCACAACATACAATATACAATATGTCGATATAATATGCAATAGTTAGTATTTGACGTTTGATGTTGGATATTATTCCTTACTTTGTGCAGAACGAAAGAGTTCATCAATAAAATTTTGCGAGCGATGTCCACGAGCTAATTTCACGTATATTAGAGGATCCTTCAAACTGATGCTTATCTTAACGCAAAACTCTGTATCATCTGCTTCGTTCTCCGTATCTGTATATTATAAACAAACATAGAAAGAACAAAAAGAGATCATATTATTATAAAAAGTGGCTAACTTTTAGGCACGAGGCTTGAGGGGTGGAATTAACTGTATTTAATGTTTAATTGGTCACTGCTAATAACTAAAAACATGTTGTAAACGTTAAAATAGTCCAGGGAGTAAAACATTTAGACGTAGACTATGCCTATGGGGAAAGCAAACTATTAAAACAAACAATGAAACTTTGTCATCGATACTTCATTTCTCATTTCAAATTGTTATTGTTTTTTTCTAGGTGTCTGGTTCTTTGGATGTTGGATGGATTTTATTAAAAACAAAACAAAACAATCTTTTGGGTTTAGTAGCTGGAAATTGTAACACAGACTAAAAAAAAATCCCATACTAATTTTATCTGTAACAAGTTAGCTGTACAAATACAACGTAAAAACATAAATAATATAAATCACAAACAAAATCTATAAAAACTAAGTAATGAACACAGGGCCTAAGTTATGGATTCTAGATTCTAGATAATTGTAGACAGTAATTTTATATTACTTATCATTTATCATGGGTAAATCCAAGGTCAAAAGCTATAGGCTATATATGATATAGGGACTAAATAATATTAGATAATATTTTATTAGTATGATTAGTAATTAAAATCGGATTTCCAAATTAATCGGTTTACCAATGTCACAGTTGAAAGAATTTCCGTAAATGGGAATAATGTGAACGAGTTCAAGGTTCTCTGGACTAATTATTGGAACTCGACCATCCAGCACAAGAATGACAAACTCTCTGGAATCTGGACTAAGCTGACCTTGTCCATCACCGGAAACACCGAAACCCCAGGTTGGATGCTCTACTAGAGCAAGTATCTTGAAAGCTCCCAACCAGCTACATTCCACCGTTTGTTGTTCAAAATCGACGTCATCAACATCATTTTTTGAGTTAAGGAAATTAATTTGAATTGTAAACTTGAAACTTGCAACAGTATTAATTATTAAGTTTTAAGCACTAAACTTGGTATTAACGTCAAAAGTAAATACTACACACTAAAATACACAACTATAAAAATAAAATTTAACTTGCAAATAAAAAGTGCAAAGCACACAGAGCACGTATAATATTTATGTGAAGAAATAGACACTTTTTAATCCGTATCACCAAAATTCATTCAATATTCAATATCCAGCATTTTACACTCTACACCGTATTAAAAATCAAATCAAATTTCACACTTGCACCAAAAAAACAGCATTCCAGTGCATTCCAGGCCGGATTCTATGTACTATGTAGATCCGTCAAAAAATTCCAAAAGCAGAATCCATAACCAATAAACTAAAAATAAGAAGAAAGAAGGTCTCTAGTTTTTCTACTTTGCATCTACAATCAACACACTACTTTACACTAGTAACTAGTATTTTAAATAATTTTAAAGTAATTTATATTATTTATTATAAATTATAAAGTGTATGAATAGGATATTTGTAAAACTTTGTCTCCATCAACGACCTGAGCGACCAGCGCTTGAACAATTGAGTTGTAATCCATTACAATAAGTATAAGTCTTGATTCTTGAGGTTTTCTTCACTTCTCAATCCAAATTTGAATACAAGTTAATAGATGGTTGAAGGATAGAATATAAAATAATGAATAATGTGTGAGAGAAGCTTTTCAGCTTTAATATAATATATAATATAATATTTTCAGATAAATCTTCCTCTTTTTCACTAGATTATTTAAACTCGTAGATTCCTATAAAATTTCAGATCAGATGTAGTTTTTTCATTGTTGAGATTTCAATAGTTGATATTTGATATTATGATTTCAGCAGGAATTGTATGGATTTTAAATTAGTATTTTTTGCTGTCATCTATGACAAACTTCGTCTTCTCCGCCGCCTTCTGATCATCATCAATGTCGTCATCATAAAATTGTGCACTTTACAAGCATGAATTTGTCAATGCTAAATATTTTTAAAATTGGTAAGCTGGCTCAGGGTGCAGGTACGTCAAACTTCTAATGGAGTTTCACCTGAAATATACAACAACAACAAAACAAACATTTTTTATTAATTGATACTTGATATGAATCAAAAATCAAATATTGCACATTCATACATCCGAGATACGAGACAAGAAGCCGTTCTCTTACACACTTTTTCATTTGAACTTTCTCTTCACTTTCACTTTATGCATTTACACTTCATTTAAATTTTTAACCTATATAGAGAAAGAACAAAAACACAAAATGTCTCCAGTACTTGTATCTACTATACACTATACACGTATATGTAATATGTATCAGTATTGACACTGGTTGTACTTTGGACGTCCTCTCAATCTACAACACCAAGAGTCAAGTGTCAAGTCTCCTTTTAAGAATTATACATTATGCATTTGGTACATTGTACAGGTTTGAAACTTGAAAGTGCTGCACAGCTGTATCAAGCTGAACTTTGTACTTTGTACATTGTACATCTTATTAAGAATTTAGAGCGGTCTTTTCACTCAACATCTCTCTTTCTCTATTTGCTTTCACACTCTCTACTCTCTTGCCTTTTCGCCTTCGACCTAATTTATTCTCAATTCTCATGAAGTACATGTATCTACAATCTACAATTTGTACACATTTGTACGCATTAGAAATTCGAAATTGGACAGACACCAGACATGCAACACAAACTTGAAGAGCTCCAGCCTGAAGCCTATGAATTTACAATGAATTTGAGTACAAGACACAAGACTGATTAATCTGGACAGTTATTTACTACAGACTACGACGTGACCTTTGACTATCACAACAGTCATCGTCCATCGTCCACTGTGCCATACTCCATAGTCATCGTAAATATTATACTTGATACTTGACACGGTTAATAAAATGTACAGATTGTTCCGTATTCCTTGTTCAGTATTTTAATATTACCTAGAAAAATGAGATGATGACCGAGAAAAGAGTAAAGTTCACATTCGTTTCACTATCACATAATATATAATACACACTCCAAACTCGAAACTCGAAAAAATTACAGAGTACAGTTTACAACGTACAATACCAAAAGGGACAATATTATAGATTATAGTAAATAGTAATACAAATCTTTTTCCGATCGTAGAAAATCCAGAATCCAGAATCGACAATAGGAAAATAAGTTCAAGTAGCTACGGTTCAAAATACGAAATACAAACTAGAAACTACACAAACTGTGCCGGGAAATATTGATCAAGTTGAGAACTTTGCGCACCCGAATGTAAACAGTATACACCAGGCAAACGTATATCTGCCTATCTATCTACTATCTATGCTGAGTACACGAGCCGAAGTTCCAACAGACCTATCAAAAAGAGTATGTAAAAGCTGAGGAGAGCACAGACTTCCACATACACGTAGATTGTAGATCGTACATGAATGCATATTATCATGTGTAATGTGTACATTATATTATATTATCTAGTGTGTAGTTTGTACATTGTACAGTGTACAGAAATGCACTTTAGCAAAGAAAGAGCACACAAGAAGAATTGAAAGAAGAAGGGAATAATACACAAATGTCAGTCGTCTTCCTTTCCGTAACCAGTAACAAGGAACAGCGGGTAGAGGAATTTTAGATATCTCAAGACTCAAGAGCTCTCTCTGTTTTCTCTCTCACTCTCTTTATCTCAACTATCTAATCCTTGGCTTCGGTTCGGTTTCAGCAAAACAAATACAAATACGAATACGAAGCCAGGCCAAAATTCCCTATAGTCACATTAAGTACTTTACTTTTCTTCAAACTTGTCTAAAAACATATCCTCAATGTACTTGTGGCGAGTATAACATGTACTAAAAATATGTATTACAGAGTACATAGAATACAGAATGGTGTTCATGTGTTCATGTATGAGCTGTGAGCATTAGGAATTAGGAAGATACATATTTCATCTTGCTTTTAGTTCCTGCTGCTTCACAAATCCACATGCTCTTATTTCTTATTTTTCTATGTTCCGACTCCAACTGAGCCCAAACTCCTAAATCCAAAATCCAAACCAACCAGAACAGAACACAAGAGGGAAGAGGATCATAGCAAAAGAAAGAAAACAAGTATTTGAAATTTTAAATCTCAAATACCAGCATAAAACATATCATATAAAATGTACGTGTGAATAGAGCACGCGTTCAGTGCTCAATTTTGACCGACAAACAAAACAATACATGAAATATAAAGTTATCAACGACAAGCAAAATCTACGTTTATGCTCCAAATCCTGTGTACAATGACAATGTGCGATGGAAGTTACAAGATATAAAATTGTACAACATAACACTAAAGTAAACAGTAACGGTAATGATAATGATAGCAACAATTCTATTATTACTACCATTTCCGTTTAACATTGAGCATTGAGCAGTCAACTTCTTAAAGACACTAGAAATATAGTAATTCCACCCTCAATGCTGCATTCTGAAACAATTACGAAGGAGAGAAAGTAAATAGTAAATAAAAATGCCCATGGCTCATTTTCCTGCCCTGTAATCTGTTATTCTCACTGAAAATTATAGAGACTTTTTTTATGACAGACAAAAAAATTCGCAAAGAAAAGAAAGTTTCATTGTCTGTTCTAGAATCTAGAATGTGGAATTTTACTTTCTACTGTACTGTGAGCTTAAAATAACTAAAATTAAGCCCTCGAATCATCACAGTTAAATCGTAGACCCGTAGAGAAAGAAACATTAGTGGATTCCTCAATGTAAGCCCATCCTCCGTACTCGAGGATTTTTCCAGCATTCCCAATGATTTTTCATGAAACCCTCAAAATTCAAAGTGAAAGCAAGAGAAAAAGAGTGAAAGTTTCTTTTTTCACGAGATCTGAAAACTATTTAGCAGCAGGTACTAATGAAACCGAGGATGTACATTAAAAATGTACAAAGTAATTTGCAATATTCAACAAAATATTTGCACATAGCACATAATAAGAAGGGAAAGTTATAAAATTGATTCAAATAAATACTTTTTAATTTTCACTATAAGTAAAACTGAAGAAGAAGAATGACATTCTCGATTCTTAATGCACTATTTATTTCACCCTGGAACTTTAATCTCTCTCTCACTGCACATAATAATAATAAATAAGGTACCCAGTACCCAGTGGACACCGTACATTTCCTTCACTGAACGCTCAACATTTTACATGCGTGAGCTCTGGTTGTAACGTACACTACATCGTATTCATCTGTAGAAAGAAAGTCTCAGAATGCAGAAAAGAAATAGACTTTCAGCTCATGAATTCTTTATGGGAAAGTCCACAGAGAGTTCCCAAGATGAATTTTTATTGAAAATAGAGTTGAAGATTCTTGTAGGTACAAACTGGAGCTTGCTCCATAAAAAAAAAGAAACCCACGCTAAGCTCGTAGAGTGTAGACAGTAGTCAGTAGTTTCTAGTCTCGAGTTATCAAATATTAAAATTTAATTCTCAGGAGAACGCTCAATTTTCCTTTCCAGTCTCATTTCCCTTTCTATTACAGATTAGTGTATACTTGATACTAGTAACTGGTATGGTCCAACGTCCAATATTCCAATATAAAAAGTAAAAAGTTGGGGAACTGAGCATTGAGCATCGTATGTACCATAAAATCACACATGTTTTCAGCTCCTATTCTAACCACCAAATGATCAAAACAATAGCCCAGAGACGGAAATCATAATATCTAATACGGTCCGGTGGGAAGCCACAGATTACATGTACTACTTTTGGGCGGGCATTATACATTATACATGCACTGACCAAAAACTGATTTGTGAGAGCAGGAAAACGAAATACAGACTAATGCTGAAAAAATCTCAGAAAAACTCAGATCAAATCAGATTAGAGACCCTGAGAGCTCCAAAATTTACTTACAATCGACTTTCTACAATTAAACATGTTAAAAGTGTATGCAGACTACGTATCATGAAAATGAAGTACTGTATAGAATGGACATTGAACTAGAGGAAACTTTTCGAGTCACAAGTCGTGTATTACTATGTTTCCAGAATTCAGAATCCAGCAGCCAGGAACCAGATCTTGAAATGTAGAAACGTAAAACTTACGCAGAAATTTGTCAAGGTCAAGGCTGAATACGGAATGAAAATATATTGCGTGTCTTGTGTCTATCTGTTTGACTTTGGACTATGTGTGTAGTGTATAGATGTGATATGTATACTTCCTCCAACTGTTCCTCTCTCTTCACCGTGAAAATCATGTAATGTTATACCCACCGAGTTAGCTTGCATCTACAAGGTTTCATCTGTCGTTCCGAGCTCGGAAAACGAAGCAACTTTTTCGTATAGCAAATAAAATGTGATATTGGATGCTGAATCTGAATTCTCTGTAGTTTCTAGAAATTAGAATCTGGGCCCTAGATACATGAAAACTAAACACGGGTTCTGGTTCTGGACTGGAACAGACGTTGGTGTATCAAATATTTGATACATTTTGTCTCGGTTTGGACTTGGATGTGAATCATCTCATATTCTATAACTTGATATATTTGTTTTATCACTCTTGATTTTACTTGAATTTACTAGTATTTTGTGCTACAAACTGAAACAAAAAAAAACAGCCCTGTCTGTTTTATATTGGACACACGAGACTGGTTTGTCTTTTCCATGAAAAAATACGTATAAACTGTTGACTGTACAAAGTACAAATATCAAACATAGAATATTCAGTATTCAGTCAATAACAATGTTTCAGCTGAAAGTTAATTCGATAATTGACTAATTTGATTAGTGACCCATATAATATTTCAACTGTCATTATGAAATCCACTGTGTATATTACGCGTACTTTTTTACTATAGTAAATAATTGGCAACGGCTGGTCTAGTCTCTAGTCTACTTACATTTTTCTGTATTCTGTATATTTTGCATGTAGTGTATGCTTTATTGGTTATTCTACAGCTGAAAGAGCAGGGCAAAATTAAAAATCCGAAAATGGATAGTGAACAGAAAATATGTGTAAGAAATTAAATTTCATATTTCATAAAAAAAATACAACACATTATTTACAACATGTACTGGAAATCGGAAAAGTAAACCATTTTAAAATATTTCTTCTAGTATCCAAACTGTGATTTGTCCATCTGGCTGCGGAGTTGCAAAGAGGAAGTCACCAAGAAAGTTAATGGAGAAGTCATTTTTGGTATAATAATGAACAATTATTCATAACATAGTTAAATGTCAAGTTTTTATAAAATGTACAGTTGAATTAACTTGAACGTAATGATTCACTACACTTTTTCTTATTTTGCAGGGTCTATTCCAAACTGGCTAAGCGGCTCTCTCATAAGAAACGGACCGGGTGGAATAAGTGTGTATGGAAATAGAGACGAAGATTCAGGAAAAGAAAATGAAAAAAATGAATCTCCCTGTTGTAAACATTTATTTGATGGACCTGGACTTCTCCAAAAATTTGAATTTTGTAAAGGAAAAGCCACCTATATGAACCGTTTTATTCAGACTAAATCTCATGCAAGGAATACACTCGCTCAAAGACTGGTTTTGAGTGAATTTGGAACTGTGGCCACACCGGATCCATGCAATACAATTTTTCAAAGGTGAGAAAAAGAATTAAAATTACTTACAACTTGAAACCTTCATCATACATAAAACTCACTACATACAAATTTGTAAGTAGAAATACACAACTGAATAATTTTGATCTCTATATTTTCATCGTAGAATGTCATTATTATTTACAAATCAAGTGGAGGAAACTTTGACGGATACGGCAAATATTAGTATTCATCCATTTGGTGATGAAGTTTATTCACTTGCCGAAACACCATTTGCTCATCGAATTGAATTAGAAGAACTTCGAACTGTTGAAAACGTGAGTAAAAATTTTGGATGTCTAACAATGACACAAGTTTGAAATTGCATGAAGTTTGACTAGATGATAACAAAAACTAAATTTTAACGCCACTTCATAAAAATTACTATTCCAAGTACGGCGATAATTCTAAAGATTACCATGTTCCATGTTTTGGTAAATTTAGGTGAATGTAAATGCGGAAATTGGTATAATAAATCACACTTCTCATCCTCATGTGGACAACATAAATAGGAAAGTATACAACATTGGCCAAAAACTAGATATTTGGAATGGTCCACATTACATTATTGTGGAAATGGATACTACCAAAAAGGACAATGATGATGATGACCACTCACCATGGTCAACTGCAAAAATCTTGGCTACAATTCCCTCTCGATGGCTACTCAATATTTGCTACATGCATTCCTTTTGTATAACAGAAAATTATTTCATCATAGTTGAACAACCACTTACAATTTTCTTTCCAGAAATGCCTATCAATTTCATAATGGGGCGGAAACCGATTGCCTCGTGTCTAAAATATTTCCCAAAAGAAGACACCATCTTCCATGTCATTCCTCGAGAAGGAAATCAAAAGAATAGTAGTAGAAGAACATTCCACAGCCCAGGATTCTTTTTCCTACATACGATCAATGCTTTTGAACGGAAGACAAATTTCGATGGTTTGGAAATTATTATAGACATTTGCTGTTACAAAGATCCAAGTATGATTGACTGTATGTATGCAGATGCACTAAAGGTACTTTTATGTATTTTATGGTTAGCTTACACACTTAATTGTTTTACAGCCAACAGCTATACAATGAATTTTCTCTCAATATGATGTAACCCATAATAATAATAATTATTTAGCAATTAATTAGTTGATTTTTGAAACAAAATAGAATGCTCACAGTAATCCAGACTATGCAAAAATGTTTCGTGGACGGCCAAAAAGATTCCGATTGAAACTAAAGAAAGAAAATGATGATGATGCTGATGATGTTTTTGAGACGAATAATGAGGATAAGTCACGTGAAAATGAAATAACACAATCACTAGTTACAGAAGAGCTTATCGTTGATTTTGGTTGTGAAACTCCTAGGATTAATTATGACTTTTATGACGGCAAAGAATATAAATTTTTCTATGCAATTTCATCCGATGTTGATTTGGATCATACTGGATGGGTAAAAAAAAAATATAATTTTTCAAGTTCCAAATTCCCTTTTAAAAATTAACCTCAAGAATAATAATAATTATTATTGTCACTATTATAAAACTAGCTCTCTCCATGAGAATTTACAGTGCATTATACATTATACTTATGTAACTTTTTCCTTTTTGTATTGCGTACACACATTTTTATGGATTTACCTATAATATAGCTTGTTAAAGTGAACACGGAATCAAAAACATATGAAAGTTGGGGAGAACCAGAATTAAATTCATATCCTAGTGAGCCAATTTTCATTCCATCACCCAATAGTAAAGTAAGTTGTCAACTATATATTAACCCTATTGATAAATGATCAACACAAAAATAATAAGTAACAATCCAAAACATGAGAAAACCTTTCCAAATTTTTGTATCTTTTGTATCAAGGCTGAAGATGATGGGATAGTATTATCAACTCTATTATACGGTGGAGAAAATGTTGATGGACCAAATCTGACGAGTGTCATTATCATAGATGCTCAAAAATGGACACCTCTATGTAAAATTAACTTTACTACTGGAACCAGCATCCCCAAATGTTTACATGGATGGTATTTCCCTAAATTATCCGAATTATATCATCAATCAACTATAAAACAAGACGAGAAGTAAACCATTAAAACATACTGAATTCAGCTTAATTGTAATTTTTCCATATCCAATTGTAATTTGTAATACATCATAATATACGTGTATATATAGCTACTAACTACTCATTCCGACGAAAATGTATAATTATTTACCAGTTGAAATGTTGTCCAATAAATCCGCAAATTTGATATAGTATTATTATTTACAATTTTTACATGTGGCACAATTGATTTTGTTTCGTCGTCTAAAAATATATGAACTTTTGCACTCTGGAATGTGTAAATTGTAAACAAATAATATACTTTTAGTCCTTTTCACTTTTTTATTACTGTCAACGTATCACATTTATCTTCAAGGGTCAAAACTTGAGGCTATAAAGTCTGGTCTAAACACAATAAACTGGTAAAAACTCCTGTCAGTGGAATTAAAACAATAAAGTGTTAAAATAGTTAATTTTTTTAAACTCGTGAGAGATTTTTTGTGTATTTTTAAATTTTTTTCAAACACGGACTGATCTACACGAGTATAAAACTCGCTAGCCTTGGTGGCTGAACTTTGAAATTTCTAAGATTTTTTTAGACCTTAGAATTTAGACGACTGACACTAACTTTTGTGAATTGACATTTGACCCTTTGGTTTCGTGTTCAGTTTTTGTCAGTTTCCAGTTTCAAAGGTTTACAAAAGCCATCATGCTGAGTTCACTCGTAAAAGAACACCAACAAAAAGTCAAGTCACTCAAGGATGAGCAAGAGAAGAAACGAGCAGTTGCACGAGAAGCCTCAACACAATTAACACAAGCAGTCGTCGATCATTTAAATATTGGGTATGTCAATGATTGATCCTGTAACTTATGATTAACTCAAGTTCATATTACATATCAAAAGGTTTTGACTCAAACAGGGATGCATAATAAATGAGGATTGGTTTTTTTGTTTTTTGGTTTGATGTCAGAGTTGCACAAGCTTATTTAAATGAAAAAAGACTGGATACGGAAATGCGGACACTGACAGCAAGTGCAAATCAATTCGCCAAACAAACTCAACAATGGTTAGTCAACCAGTAACATGATATGTTTTAGAGGGTGATGCATTGGTCATTATTTCATTAGATTTCAATAATTCTGTTTCATATTATGTCTTATTTGATGAAGTTAAAATGTTATTTTCCATGTTTTTGTTTCTAATATAATTACATTATTTTATACAGGTTAACTCTAATAGAAAACTTTAATACAGCGCTCAAAGAACTTGGACATGTACAAAGTTGGGCGAAAGCAATTGAGTCTGATGTCAAAACTATTACTGCCTCTTTAGAATATGTGTATAAAGGTAAATAATATTAGACTACAAAAGCTATTTTGCGACTATATTTTATATTTTATGAACTATAAAGAACCTTTCCTTGATTTGTCTTATTATTACAAAGGAATATTATTATTTGTTATTTTTATATGTAGCATCTCAAGGACCGAGTTCCAGTTCTTCAACCGGAGCACCACCGTAATATTTTTGTAATACGGATTTAAATAAGCATACATTTCAACCTATTTATATCTTTTTGCCTACGTACAAATGTACCAAAAGGAATACGATTCAAAAGGATTCCATTATCTCACTAAACTACTATATGACCTATGACATATTTACTTAAAAACGTTAATCTGAAAGTTTTTTTGCGCAAAAGAGTACGTACATATATTATGATTTATGATATATATATAAAGGTACTATAACAATATATAATGTAAATATTTAAAGGATCTGCAACTTCCCTACGTTTATACTTACTACTTATACTGATATTATAAATAATATTATGTAGGTTAATCCTATGTCTATGTATAATAATATGTAGAAATTTCTTTCGAATTCCGAAAAATATTTTAGATGCATCGTGTAAGGCAACACAACTAAATATTATTATAGTTTTATCATAATAAAATATTAATCTACATTCCACTTCCGTGTAGCTGATTTCATCACAATATAAAGTTTGTATGTACATATTAGTTAATATTTTTATTGTTATTTACGTTTTATGTTACTAGTCTGATTCTAATATTTAATACTAACC
This sequence comes from Sminthurinus aureus, assembly GCA_034698265.1. Classification (NCBI taxonomy): domain Eukaryota; kingdom Metazoa; phylum Arthropoda; class Collembola; order Symphypleona; family Katiannidae; genus Sminthurinus; species Sminthurinus aureus. The sequence continues at coordinate 9,727 of JAQGBH010002391.1, read as the reverse complement.
ATTTATCATCACAAATAAAAGAAGGAAGTATATATTATTGTTTGTAGAAAGTAGAAAGCGTATTTTTGTGTTTAAAAATGATGCCTCTGTTGATGTAATAAATCGAATACATGCAAAATAAAAACATAATTATTATTGTCGATTTGATTTCGTTTCTTGTTTTCGAGAGTATTTTATTCGTATTCACAGATACAAAAAGAAGTTTAATTTTAACAATAGTAATATATATAATATTTATTGAAGCACAGGGTATTTGAAGGAGAAAAAAGAATCGACTACACGATTATACGTATATCGTATAGTTGTTCGAAAAAGAAAAGAAACAGCAATATATATTTCAGTCCATCATAGTAGATAATAATTACTGAACACAGTAATATACACAGGAGAAATCAACTAAAATCACACAAGATGAAAAAAAATGCAATGATCTTTTACAAATCATTTTAAGAAGATACGGTAATGTTTCGTAAATACATTTTTTAAAAAGCATATTTACGAAACATACAATAAAAAACTTTTCTTGTAAAGTATTTGAATTGCTTATGTGTGTGGACTAACATAATAATAGTAGAAACAGTATAGTTTATCAAAAAATATATATAGTTTCTATGTATATCAAAGATCAAAGTACTAGAAAATTAGTATATTGACCACAGTAGAAAAAATATATTATACTTAAAAATATTATAATACGTTTTAAGACTTTTTGGTTGGTGGTGGTTTGGATTGAGAAGGCCCTCCTTCTGTTACCAATTGTTGTCTACGATTACTTTCTCGTTTAAAAACTTGACCAATTGTTGGTTGGGCATCATCTTCTTCCACTATAACAAGGAAAAAAATTAAGTACATATAGTTAAGTATTCCAGGTCAATAATAAAACTACTTCTCACAATAACATTATCTACATATTACTATCATTTATCATACTAACATTGGAAACTGTATGAGGAGAAAGCAACACTTTATAAAATAGCTAAAACTATGTTTACTTATATCATGAGGATCTTCTTCTTCCGACTCTAGTTCATCAGATTCATCATCTAACGTAAGATTTAGACCTAACCCTCCATCACTATTACCCGGTAAAGAGAATACAAAAGATTGGTTGTCATCACGTCCTCCAGTTGATTTCTTTGATCCCCGAGGCATTGATAATCTGGCTTTATTCTTCTCTCTCATTTTCTGTAATTGTACTTTGTAAATTCTAAAATGAAGTAAAAAAAATAAATAATCAAGTACAACTTATATAGTTATTACTGTTATCACGAGTCATAATTACTATTATTATTGTCTTCTGAATATTATATTTGTTTTTAATATTTTACTTGACATTATTTCTATGTACTACACTCACGTGTTATATTCTACTACTCCTTTTTCGACAGACTTTAGTAGCTCAGCCATCCCTTCACCGGTAACAGCTATAATAAAAATAAATAAATAAATATGTTTGTATTCATCTTTTTTTTATACTTTAGACAAAATACATTTTAATACTGTATGTCATTATTTAATGAATCTTCCTCACAATAAATAAAAAAATGTACCTGAAACGGGGGTATGTTGAATATTTTCATAGAAATCATCAAGAACTAGAGATAGAGAAGATGCTAAATTAACAGAATATCCTTGATGATCTTTAAGAGCTACTTGAAATGCTTCTAGATCTGTAATCCATGACTTGACTGTATCTGCACTCTCTAAATCACACTTTATAAAAAGGAAAAGAAGAGGTTTATAAATAATTGTGTTAATTTTACAGTCTCAAATCCTAAATATTATATTATTATACAACTCTTTATTTTTTTACACTTTAAATCTTACTTATATGTATATATTGTATTTTTTCTTGTGGTTCTTTTTACCTTATTTAATGCAAGAACAAGTGGAAGTTTTGTCTTGTAAAGGATGGAGCAGGCATATGACATATTTGACATGAAAGATATAGGACTTTTAGTTGCTAATAAATCAGTTACATAAACCATTACTGTTGGGAAATTTGATGCAAGTAGTTCTGTAATGATACTTCCAGAAGCACTCCACATAAAAACTTCTATTTGTCCAGGTGTATCAATCACAATGTATTTTGTAGTTTTTCCACGTTTTTGTAGAAGATCCAGTACCTAAAATATAAAATATGTATATATGTATACATACAAACAAATTTGTAAATATTACACATTACACTTGTATCATCATAAAATAATATTAGATATTAGGTATTTTAGAAAAATTTTGTCTATGTTGATGCATTTTTCTGAATGAAGGAAATAGTTACATGTATCATTATATTTTAATACAATTTCATACCGAATCAAATTTTGTAGCGAATAGATTAAGAGAAGTTACAATAGCTCCATTTGGTCCAAGTCCATTTCCTTTCATTACTTGCTTATAATCAACTGTATCTCGAATATCTACAATAGAACATAGAACACATTTTAATATAATGTTTTATTTATGTAAATATGTAACACATGAAATCTTTGATATTCTATAATACTAATTATTCTATCATAATATTTAATATTTTACCTATATTAACACCGTAAGGTGGATCTCGACAAGCTGGATCCAAATTGACAACATAAGGAAGGTGACCTGTAGTCATTAAATATGAAATTAACTTTGATGTGAGAGTTGTTTTGCCAGATCCAGCCATCCCAATAATAATTAAAACTGTAGGTAAATTCTCAGTTGAAGTTGATTCTTGTACATTAGCATCATTTGTGGTTTTCATTTCCACTTCATTTACTTTGCTATCATCTTTATTTTCAACTTGATTTGACCCTTCTTCTTCTACTTGCGGAAGTCCAGGAGATGGTTTTTCTACAATTTTTAAATGATGTAATTGGATAGATACAGGTTCCACATCCATTTTATTATCCTGACCAGCTTCTGCCATGATTGATGATATTTAAAATTGACAAATGATTATAACAATAGAGTACAAAAGTATAATATTTTTATACTCTTGTATTTTGTAGCTAATTTAACTGTAATACAATTAAAACCTATTGTATACTATTACTCAAATCTCAAACAATAGTTTTATTATATTTTTTCAATGTATTTGTTTTGTTGAGCACATTTGCAAACGTATTCACGTGCTTGGCTTTGTATATCGTACCAAAAGTTAAAATGTTATTTTTTTAGTAGAACAATAATATTATAATGTTTAATGTTATTGTTATTATTGTTGACGGACTAAAAGACAATGGAAAAATTGGTATTGTAGCAACTTTAACTAACTGTGTCAGTCAGGATTTAATTAAAATATTTTAACTTTTAACGCACAAACTTTTTTTCCCTTTTTTCATTTGAATTCGTTGTGATCCCACGAAAAAAAATCTTAGGACGCTTTTTTTAAGATTTCGGATTTCGGAGCAAGCAAAAAACAAAAAATGCAAGCAAAAAAATCGAGTTTACGTTAGTTGAATTTGAAGACAGTTAATTTAAGTGGTTGAATAACATTTTGAACATCATTCATCATTTGATCAAAGATGTTATATTATTCCTCGAATTATAACTAACCAAATATTTAACGAGTGTAGTGAATTGAGATTAAAATCTTTGTGCTGTGTGTGGCCTGTATCATCGTGTATTAGCGTGCATATACATATTAAATGATGTATTTTTATTGTAAAATGTGAAGACATTTAAAAAGATGAGTGACAAAAGTAGTAAATCTTCGTCAAGTGGACGATTTAACCTAAAGTGGCAAGAATATGCCAAACATTTAAGGTATATAAACACGTTTTATTGCTTACAATTTACAATGCAAAAGTCATTGAATAAATGTCAAAATGTTTGATATTAGTTCTGTGTGCTTACTGAATACAATGAATACTGAATGCTGAATGCTCTATGTATAAATTCAAAGTTGTTCAACTTTTGACTGTATTATTTTTTTTCTTTGTAATTTTAGCTCAGGAATAAAGAATCTAGGTCTACATGAGAAATTAACCGATGTTACATTGGCGTGCGAAGGTCAAACAAGAAGAGCCCACAAATTACTTCTCTCATTGACAAGTCCCTATTTCAAGAACTTATTTGAGGTAATGATTATACTGAGAGAGACAAAATCTAATGTATGACAGCATGCTTAATATTTTAACACAATACATTACTCCATAATAATATTGTAGAGAAAAATGATTTATTTTTCAAAAATAAGAAATATTATCTTTTTTTGTACGTTAATTGTTGTCTATTTGTTTTGTTTTTATGTGTAGACACACCAAAATGATTTGGGGAATACCATAGTCATTATAAATCATATTCGATTCAAAGATTTAGAAAACATTCTAACTTTTGTCTACACCGGTCAAGTTAATGTAAGTCAAGATGAGCTTAACGATTTTTTACAATCGGCTGAATTTTTACAAATCGATGGACTGACATCAACTGCATCCGAAAGAGACCCAGTAGACACAACACGAAGTAGTTCCAGTGCTGGATCCGTTAATGAAGATAGTATTCGTCCTCATTCTCTTTACCGCTCTAATACGACGACTACTACTAATACCATTAGTCAAAACTTACAAACAACTGGAGCAAAAGGAAATACCAATAATGGTAAAAGTACAAAATCATCATCAAAACCATGTTCTTCTTCTAATTCTTCTTTAGAAAATCCTAACCATCATCAACAACAGCAACAAAAACAATCAAATCTACAAAATGTCAAACAAGAATCATCATTATTAGCTCGCTCTCCATCACCAGAATCACAAGTAAATATTCGGCCCTTGACTGAAGTTATTGAAATTGATGAGGATGAAAATAACATCTCTTCATGTAATAACAGTGATAATGCTATGATTAATAATAATAAACGACCGGATAGCCAACAAGATTTTCGAATTGTTGATGATGATGCAGAGGAAAAAGAAGTGGATTTTTCAATTTTGGACTTAAAATCAGAAAGTATTCAAATTTTTGAAGTTGGTGAAAGTAATGATGATGATAATAGTAAAATTGGTGAGGAAAATGTGCAGGAACATGAGATTTATGATAGTCTGGGAAATGTTATGAGTGAAAGTACTATGGGTGAAGAAGAACAGTCAGGTATTTTACTTTTTAATACTTTTCACAAGTAATTATTTTGCAACTTAAAAAATAACATTCGAGTTGTTTAGCATTAATTTATTTAGATTGAATATTTTAATTAAATCACATAGGCTCCTGCATAAGCAAATACAATTATTCCTAATAATAATAATAATAATAATAATAATAATATATTATTCAATATTATTTCAGTTCAGTTCAATAATTCAATTCGTTTTTTTTTCTACACTTGTGTATCACTATACTTTATACTTATAGGTTATTACATGGAAGGAGAAACCATTGTTAGTTCAGCGCCTTCAACTTCTCAACATTTTATGGAAGGCAGACCACGTACACGAGGTAAGCTGAAATTTCCAAGTATTTTACTGATTTTAATGTTATTCTAGAGTCGCTATATTATACTATAATATGAAAGCGAAAGGAAAAATATGCTAAAGTCATGATGTTGCATGTACTGTCTGTGTACATACTTTATGTATATATATATATTATATATACTCCTTATTACTTTACAAAGCTATATTTTGGTTATAATAATTGGATAGTTAAATATTATTTACAGTGTGGTATGTAGTAATTATGATTATTTACTTGTGCTGCTTTTTTTTAAAAATTGGGATATATTTATTTATTATTCTGTTGGTTTGAATGTGCACAATATTGTACTGTTTTCCTTCTTTCTTTGTTTTCTGAAATGAAAACGTTTTTTTTTTGCACTGCTGGTTTAAAAATACTTTGGTTCATATGGGCTTTAATATTTTTTATAATTTTCTTTGTCAAAGTTTTGGTACATTTTGGTACATTACAAATTACAAGGGTTTGTATATATATATACGTAGATGCAAATTAGTTAATCAAAGTAAAGTTCTTCAAAATACTAGCTTTAGTTGTGTTTAACTAATTTTTGGTATCTGTTGTCTGTAATATTATAATGTAAAAAAGCCTGTATGGGTTTTTAATTTGAAAGTATTATTTAGTATTTTATTTGGTTTCAAATGAATTTAGTTTCACTTTCAAATATCAGTATAAAAAAAATTAAGAAAGTGGAACGGGGTATTAGTTTTGTATGTATACATGTATATGTGTGGAATATGAGTACAACTACAATAATTATTTACACTGCACTGGTATCTTATAAGTTATCTTTTTATTACTATTATTTATTCTATTCTTTTATTCTTGTGTGTAAGGTACAATGTATAGGGCTTTATCATTTATGTAATATTATGTTACTCCAAGATTAAAATTTTAGCTTTAAGTAGTAGCAATACGGTTAAAAATTATAACATATTACATATAAAATTGAAGATACTTTAGAATCTCCTCGTTTTGGGATCAACAATATTTACTAGGTTCAGCAACCAGTTTTCGTCAATCTGGAGTGTCGTCATCATCATCGTCTCATCAACAACACAGTCAACAGAGATTACAAAATCAACTAGTCGTCAAATCAATTAGAACCCTTGCATCTGGAGCTAGTAGTAGTAGCAGTAATAATAACAATACTAGTAGTATGGAACTTGGTGATTATCGAAAAAGAAAATCAAAAGCTCGCCTTAAAAAATGTATTTATTGTGAAAAAATTTGTACATCATCATATATGTCAACTCATATTTTTGAAATGCATCTAAATCAAGATAACGAACCAGTTACATGTCCAAATTGTCAAAGAGTTTATTCATCCAAGAGAAGTTACAAAATTCATCAATACAGATGCACATCTATACCTACCAAAGGAAAAAATGCGCAAATATTCTGGAGTCGAATGAAACAAGCAACACAGACTAGTAGTAGTAGTAGTAGTGGTGGAAATAGTAGTCAACTTCATCTACAGAACACAACAGCATCAACAGCATCAACTATGAACTTTAAAAACAATTAGTATAGTGAATAATAATCAACTTAAAAACTATATCTAGATAGTAAAGATTACAACAATAAAAGTGTACAAAATTGTGTGGTTAAAAATTTACTTTAAAAAGACTATATCGTTCTTCTAAATGGATTCCAGTTAAAAACTTTTTGTTTGGAGAAAGCTGCCAAAAGAACCAGCATATTATTTTTGGTATTTAAATTTTCATTATTCAGTTTGTCAATCCTTGTTTTTAACTACTAACATAGGAAACACAGAAAACATAATATGCAGAATACAGAGATAGAAAAATGTAGTATAAAACTATCACAGAATATTATATATTATATATATATGTAGCGTCAAAGTTTTTATAACAATTTCCGTACTTTGTACTTTATATTTTCTTCAAAAAAAGGATTTTATTCCTCCTTAATCCTTGTAATATCATTTTGAGAGGTTTTATTGAGGTATTCAGTTGATGTAAACGGTTGAAAAACAGGTAATATATCATTATAAAAAGAAGAAAGAAGCTATATAAATCACAAACCTTTCAAAAGACACATGTATAGAAAATTGCAAATAAAAATAGAATATAAAAAAGTTGGAAAAATCATAAAAGTGAGCGAGTTTTTTTTGTTTATAACAAAATTGAATCACAAAACTAAAATTTGACAAAGCATTTTTTATTTGAACTCTCTAATCTAAATGGTTATTATTATTATTTTTTGTTTTACACGTTCACAGTCTTCGCATCAAACGCATCTAACAGAAGAGATTGGAAAATTAAAAGATCTGGACCAATTAAACCATTGGATTTTCTTTCTATTGAAATTAATGCTCCGGATTCAGTCAAAACACCTGACTATGATAATCACAAGAGAATTTTCCCCTCCTCACTCCTGAATGAAATTATTTTTGATGAAGACGGTTACAATGGTATACCTTTGTCCATTTATACAAGTCAAAATGAAACAAAACCAAAACAAGTGCAAGCAAAAATGAAACCACAGCAAGCAAAAATGAAACGAAAGCCAATAAAACCAAAACAGAAGCGAGAGCAGTGTGTTTTATGTGGAAAATACTATTTGAACAAAAACGTATTATATAATCATCGGTCTACATACCACAGAAGTATTAAAACGCCACTGGAGAAAATTAACTACATTTTTGGAGCTTTTACTAATAACTAATAACACCAGTGTAAAGTCGCTGTGATTTTATGAATAGGAGTGTGTGCAAAAATATAATTAAAGAAACGCAAGACTAATTGACTGATAACCAAATAATATTAACAATAATAATAATATTTAATGTTAGTTAAACCTATTTGTGAAATTAAACAGTATAAAGAATAGGATATTACACCAAAAGCATGTCTATTATAATGTACTTTGTTTTACTTAAATAATCTTACACTATTCAACTGCCAAGTTTGTCATATTTTTATAATGATTTTTATTCTCCCTATTACTTTTTATCTGTGGCTTATGTCAATGTCCATGTTTTGCTCTTAATTTATTCGTGGATTTATTTTTTTATGCACGGTTAGAACTATAATATAATATAGCTAACGTATAGTTTATTCCTATAGTTTGTCAAAATGTTGTCCTCTGGTTTATTCGTAATTCCTATAGTTCAATAGTTTGTCATAATGTGTATAGCATGTGCATGAGAAACCAAGTTGTTTATTTTGTTTACGCTACAAACATATTTAGTTGTTTGTTGTTTAGTGTTAGAAATAATATATTAAATAGCTAGTGAAGAGAGATGATTTACTTTGTATACTAAATGTTAACTCTATGTATATATCTGAAAATGATCATAATGCTTCTTATTAGATTTTGAAATTCTATCGTCAACAACTGACGTCTTTTATTTTTTTGTTGTTTTTCGTGTATTTTTCCATCAGTCATTCCACCCAGACCAAGAACGAAATTTCCCATCAATAATAATTACAATACTACTACTACTAATCCTTATTACCCTAATTCATCGTCCACTTCGTACTTCAATACATCACAAGCAACTTCCTCTTCGTCTTCATCATTACCAACAGCAGCAGTCCCTAAAAGAGTAAGACGAGGAATTACAAATCAACAAAAGAAATCAAATTTATACAGGGTGTGCCCTCATTGCCACAAGATTTTTTATAAAACTAACATTTCTAGACATATTTCCACAGTACATACAGATAAGCTTCTCGAAGATGGAAAGAAACTGTTTCAATGTGAAATTTGCAGAAATATTTACCGAAATCGAGGTGCTTTCCAATCTCATCTTCGAAAGAATCATCAGTTAGAATAATGACAAAAGTAAAAACAATTAAAAAGAAAATTTACTGGGACCATTTTTGTTTTGTTCAAAAAAGTGTAGAGTTAACAACTATAGATTTCATTGATAATAGTCATTTTTATTATTGTTATTATTTTGTGATAAATTTATACGAGTAAGCTTCTGTGTGAGTTGTAAGTTGTAAGTCAGCATTCTCTAATGCAAACAAAATTACAAAATATATAATGTAGTAATAATATGTTATGCACTTGTGTGTACAATATAATATTACTCAGAAACACTTTCAATGATCCATTACGTAATGAGGGGGTAAGTTGTTTCTAATACGTAAACTTTAACTAATGCTGTTTTAAAATAACATAACTATAAACTGAAACCTATAAGAGTTTTGGTTTCTTTATAATAATATGTGTATGGTTTTGTAATATATTAACTTTATTCAGCAGACACATAGACATGAGACATGTTAGTTCCATTAGGGATTTTTTTTTTAAATCAAAT
>JAQGBH010002390.1:0-24792 GCA_034698265.1 Sminthurinus aureus | reverse complement strand
CTTTAGCGAGAATGAAAGAAATGACATCGAGCACCAAGAGGATCTGGATGTTACTTCATGACATTTGGCGAAGCTTGTAGAGTACACAGCGTACAGTGTACAGTTGTTACCTGTGTCTTGACGTGTATCTTGTAATTTTAGTATTTTGTATTTTAAAGCAGTTTGTCATTTGTGCAAACTTGCAAAAGGGTTTATGTAAATCAAAATTCAAGACATGAAGTTTTTAAACATGTTTTGACCTTGAAATTATAACAACTTTTAAGTTTCAAATAATCAGTATTATTACTATTATTTTTTGGAGGGATTTTGCAAATTGTATATGTACATTTTATGATAATAAAAATCGGATGTGTACATTGTACGTTCTACGTTGTACATTGTAAATATTATATTACATATGTATTATATATGTAAGCTGTAGGCATACATTATAATCATATATGTAATATATGTATATACTTTATGTATCAGTATTTAACCTTTAAATACAAAAGGCATTGTGTTGTTGACTAAAAAGTTTTTCCAATATCATGGAATGAATACTTTTGTTTTCGATTCCTCGTCAGAGGAAGAGAGATAGAGAGTGTGTACTCATCTTGAGATACACGATATGTACACATGTGAGGAAGTATGAAAATAAAAGTGACAGACTGAGAATGAAGGGTGGAGAAAAAGACAAAAAGGATCAGTCCACACAATACAATACGATGCGAATGATGCGATGCAATGTGAGTTCCTTGTGTTGGTTCTTGTACTGTAGCCAAATGGAAAACATTGGAAGACGGAGACGGAGACTGACTGAAGGAGTGAGAGAGTGAGTGAGTGAGTGAGTGAGTGAACTCAACTAAACCCAGTGAGTTGTAAGGGAAAGAGATGTAGACGTAGACACAGACAGAGGCATACAGACACAGAAAGAGAAAGAGAGGGACTCATTATTATTATTCCTATAAATCTTCACTTCAAGAGATCTAATTAAAAGTTCCCCTGCATTTTCTTCCTCTCTTAGTCTCATTCTCTGATAACTTTATACTGTGCGCTCTACACTCTACACTTTACACTGTACAACGTACAGCGTACACTATAAAGACTCATTTTCTAGGGATGACTCTGCCCTTCACTTTGCTTTTCTCTTATTTTCACTATTTTCACTCCTCTTTCTCTACTTCTATCCATCTACGTTATGCAGTATATTTTCTTTACTTCTTTTACCACTTCACTCTCTCCATCTCTCTCTCCGTCTCCGTTTCTGCCTTATATTCTTATTCCTATTCCTTTGGCGACTCTCCTCACGACATCAGACAACACTTCTCACTTTATTTGTGATTCGCCCTCGTCCTCATTGTCCTTTTCCTCTTGTTCTTCCTCTTCCTCTTCTGCCCTCCAATATTAAACAGATACCTCACCAAACCCAACTTGTAGTCTGCATTCTGCTCGAGTCTAGAATCCAGAATCCAGAATCCAGAATCCAGAATCTAGAATCTAGATTCTAAATGCAAAACTATGTATATGCTCCATTTGCATTCTCTCATGTTACTTAAAATATTATAAACAGTGCATCTCTGTTCTCAATTCTCAAATCTCAGATCCCAAATCTCAAATCTCAAAACTTGAAACTTGGAACAAGTAAAAGTAAAATATGCACATATTTAAAAGTCATGTTATGCCCAATATTTGCTGGACTGTCAAAATATTGTAGCTGGTAGAAATTATACGTGTCTAATATCTAATATAAAATAAAAACAAAACAGTCCCTTGAAAATTCCACATTGTTTATTGTTTATGCCGTGGGATTTGGATTTCCTCATTCCTCATGCTTCGTTTCTCATAATATGTATTAAAAGGGTAGCTTTACCCTAACCTTGTTTTTGTTTTTGTTTCAATTTTAAAAATTCAATTTGATTCGAAATTAGAAAGCTATTAAATTTCTTCCAGACTCCAGACTCCAGACTCTAGACTATAGACTCTAGACTCTAGACTATAGACTCTAGACTCTAGATTCCAGACAGATACAATACATAATGCAGAATACAGGGATAAAATCCCATTGGAACAAATGCATTTGTTTGTTTGTTTCTTTAGCAAAGATATGAAATGATATCTCCAATCTCGAATCTCCGACAGCTTAGAATTTAGAAGGGTAAATAAGAAGGAAAGGAGAAAGACAATTAGATTTGAACTGCATAATATGATCAAGAGGTTTTCTCCTTCAAGTCACTGCACAATGCACACTGTATATTGAACACTGATCATTGAGAAGTGTATAGTGTATACGAAAGCATTTTGTTCCATTATTTCCCAGTTTGGAAGGAAATTCTAAATGTAAACAGACATGACATGAGAGATGAAGAGGTAGAACAAAGCAAAGCAAATCAAGGCGATGGAGTAGGAAAAGGAGGAGAAGAGGAAGAGGATAATCGGTCGTTGGATAGATGGATGGATTTACCATAGAACGTGGATTGGTTATACTAATATTTAACATATATAAAATTATATGGTACATAATAACTAATATCTTTCTTTCTTTCTCTTTCTTTCTTTATACATACCCATTTCGTTTCTCCTTTGCTCATCAGATTTTCTTGAGACTCGAGACTCCAGATTCTAGATTCTAGATTCTAGATTCTAGATTCGAGATATTATTATTACGAGGATGATTTGGAAACCCATATTACTAGAAGATATTACTTCTATTATCATTATTATTTCTTTGAATTAAGCAATAGTCTGAGACTTGAGACTTGAGATCTGAGATTCCAAATTCCAGATTGGAGATTCGGGATATCTGTATCTGAGAATGATGAGGCGGCTTGAGATTTTCTATCGCTTACTACTGCATTGAGCACTGAACATGGAACATCGTACATTACACATTACACATTCTCAATTCTCATATATATTATGCTCAATGCTCAATGCTCATTCTGTTGGAATTACTCGTACTCGTACAACTGTAAAGATGATACGGGTGAATAACATCTAAATAGTCAAGCCAAGCGGAGGTATGTATAAATGTATGACAGACGAGGAGATGAGAATAGAGAATAAGGAACAGAAACAGAGATTGGAGGGGGACTCTTCTTTTTCATCTTATTGCCATGAATTGTGTATGATTGTATGCAGTTTTAAGAGTTGAGTGCACATCCACATCCACTACCCCGTACCCAGTACCCAGTATTCAGTTCCCAGTTCCCAGTTCAGTATAACATGCAAGAGTAAGAGAGACAAGCGTTTTCGTTTTCTCCTTCATAAGGAATCACATTCACAGACGACTGAATGAGTATGAAGACGTGAAAGACAGAGAAAGAGAGAGAGAATTCTGCTTCTTTCTCCTTCTTTCTTATCTTTATGAAGGTAATTATACAAGATGAGTTCCCTGGCCGTTTTTATGCTTAATCGATTAAGACGAGCCACTTTGGATAGAGGATAATATGTAGGAGCGTACAAAAAGTACTCGTTCAAGTACCAAGTAACTCTCTCTCTCTTTCTCTCCCTTTCTCTCTTTGTAGAAAAATAGGCGCCACGTCAGTGACTTGTACTACTAATATCTAATATTACATCCATTTGGTACGCTTTAATATGATATGATGTATGTACGTATGATAGAGCATAGGGTATAGAGTATATAATATAGAATAGTTTGTAGTCTGTAGTTAACATTGAAAAGGGGAATCTCTCTTGTACACATTATACATGTGTAATGTGTATGGCTGTAACATACTAACCGAAAGAGAGCCATTTACGTTTCTCTTTCCTTCTTCTTGCTCTTGTTCTTGTTCTGGGTTATTCTGGATTCTGTGTACATTGTGCATTGTGCATTGTACAATCATCCCAGCTCCTAGTTACTACTTTCCAGTTTTTACCCCACACTCTCCCTCTCTTTTATACAATATCATATCATATCCATATTTATATAATGTGCTTGGGTGTAGGAGCGTCATTCCGAATTCAGAATTACAGAGCTGCCTACAGTTATATAAATACGATGGGATAAGAGCAGCCGAGCTCTCACTTTCTACTTTCTACTCACTACTCATTTAGCCGATCAAATCAAAGGAATTGTAATTATTGCAGCAGTGTGGTTGACTTTATGTTCATAAGTATTCGGATACGAAGACTTGGAAAGGATTTCTTTGTAAAGATTTCATCATCCAAGTATGTATCTCAAATCTAAAATCTACAATCTATCGACGTTCCTACTGCTCACAAGATGCAAATAATAATAATAATATACAGAAGCTGTTCAATTAAAAATAGTCGCATTATTTTATATTTTGTACAATGATTATAATATCTGTAGCAGTTCTAGCTAACATTCTACACTCTACATTCGACATGTTCTTCATGCGCTCATGTTTAAAGGCACTGGGTACTGTTGCAAATTAGATGGTTGTGCAAATATAAGTGATTGTCTTCTTAAATGCCAGGCAGAAATTTAAAGTACAAAATACAAAATACAAATACACAAATCATTCATATGCAGAGGGAATACATTTGGAATACGGAAGACACTAGATTCTAAACTCTAATGCTATGAACAAAGAGAATTATATTATAATTTTCATTCTTTGTGCATTCTTCTTGTTCTGGTTCTGATTTAGATTCTGGTTTTGATTTGGGGTCTGGCCTTGGCTTTTTAAACGAGCATGGATGCAAAGGAGGATTTATTGGTACACAGAAAGAAGGGAATATATCGTAGGAGATAATTCCTGTGCTTATATGAGCATATACACTATACAATATATATAATGTGCAATAAAACTGTGTGTGGTAAAGTAAATGGTGGAGTAAAAGAAGGATATATGTATCGGTAGTGGTAGTGGTGGAGAGATGGACGCGATGGCGTGAAAGAAGAAGAAAAGAGACAAGAGGAAATATAAGGGAGAAAGAGCCAAGAGCCAACAAGGAACTATGGTACAGATTCGGTGAGGGAAATTAAGAAAAAGACTCGAATCGATGGAGATTTAAATTAGCTCTCATGAATCTTCTTTGCATTCCCTCATGCTATTCATAGATGCTCTATGCATCTATGGATTGCTCCTTGGATTGCCAGCTAGTGTTTTGATAAAGTCTCTGAAATATATCGATCAGAGAGAGTAGAAGAGGGAAAGAGTTTGGAGTAGGGAGATTCACATTCAGATGGATGAAGTTCATTTTGCCCCCACTTTTGCTTCACTGGGTGATGGGCATGTGGTATGTGTGTGTATGTATTATGTACTTTTCGGCTCTCCCTCCCTCTCTCTCTCTCTCTCTCTCTGCTATTATGTACACTACAAAGATAGAATCAAGCTGTACACTGTACATTGTACATTCTACATGATATCAAAGTACCCGCAGTAGACAGCTGAAAAGAAAGTGTAAACCTTATAAATTAGACAAGAACCAAGGCGAGAGCGAGATGGTTTAGTTGTATCCAAAACTGATGGAAGAAATGTGGAATCTAAAAAATTATGTACACCACACAGCCTTAAAAAGAAGTTGAACTAAAAATCTACGTATGTATCTGTATGCATTGTACGTGGAGGGTTGTTTGTATAGGAGGGGTTCTCGCTCTCAGTCTCATTCCTCTTCATGTTCGAATTCGAATTCGACTTGCACTTGCTCTCGGTTTTGGTCTTCTTCCTCATCACTATGTGCAATGTTCAGCCCTGCACGCACACGACATAAAAAGGCGATTAGTGAGAGAAAGACCTGGGAAAGAGAAGAGCGCCCCAATTAATATAGTCTCTAGCACTCTCACTCACGCTCTCTCTCTTTCTCTCTCTCAGTGCAAATGAAGAGATCAAAGTATACAGATGAACGAGACGGAGATTCATATCCTCTTTCTACATTCTACATTCTAAATTCTACATTCTACATTTCACTCTTCTCTCTGCTGCTTCTTTTTCTTCTCTGTTTTTTCCTCTTGCTTTTTCTCTCCTCCACAGCCGTTTCCCATGCAAAAATTCCTTCTTAATTGCAATTTCTAATCATTACTCTCTCGTCTAATGAAAAGAGCACGTTTCCCAGTCGTCATCTTTTGACAGAGAGCATCCTCTCTCCTTCTTCATCCTCATCATCATCATCATCCATTCGGCTGTTGCCCTTCATCATCATCAGTATTATCATCTCCTTCTTCTCAAATATTTAATATGTACATTGTGCATATTGCACAAGGCTTATGTGAATCAGCCAACCAATATATTCTCTCCTTGATTTTTCTTATTGCTTCAGATTTCGGATTTACTTGATATTTCATTAGTTAAAACTTTCCATTAGTTTTTCTGGGAATCTTTGCTGTATTCAATACAATATACAATATACATGCATAATGCATATATAGATCAAAGATATGCTGAATGCTTAGGTATGACGTTCACGTTCATAGCGGATGATTCTTCATTGAAATTCAAGCGCTTGACTGTTTTCTATCAGTAGAAAACATTAAAAACATGAGAGGGTAAAATCTGACACGTTACAAGAAATTGTTTTGTCCCTTGTACATTTATTAGAATTAGTAGGCTAATAAGCGGATGTAATGTGTGTATTAGAAGGATTGCTTGTTCTACTTGGACAAATGTACAATGTAGAATGTCAAGTATGGACTGTGTAGACATGACTTTATGAATGTATGTACAATGTACAATGCAAATGTAAGTGATGGAGATGGAGGGGGAAAGTGAGAGTGGAACTTAACAGTTTTGACCACTTCAAACCGAGAGAGAGAAAGAGAGGAAAGGAGAGAGCGGGAATATTTATGTATCTAGTAATGGAATATGAAGTAGTGGTGTTGATTCGTTGGCTGGCTGGTTGATTTTATTGTGTGAGTAGGGGCAGCTCCAGTTGTCGTATTTATGACTTGAAACTTGGTCTGGTCTGGTTTGGTTTGGTTTGGCTTTGCAGATCTTTGTGCTTTTCTTCCTCTTGCTCTTGCTCTTGCTCTGCCACGTCTTTTCAATTGACTATGATTTGTGTGGGTTAAAAAGTTGATCCGATATTTTATGTGAACAAGTTCGAGCCGATTTTATTGTGTGTACAGAGTGCGACCGAGGACAGATGAAAGACTTGATGCTGTTATTTGTGTGTGGGTGTGCAGTGTGCCTTGTAGATTTTAGTTTACTTGGTTTGGTCTGGTCTGGTCTGGTTGAAAAGAGAAGCGACACATTTGGGTTCACTTATTCACTACTTCTTCTTTTCTACAGTTAGGTCTAGTAACTAGTATCTAGAATCTAGAATCTGGGATCCAGCGTCTAGATTCTAGCGTCTAGTTTCTAGTGTGAAGAAAAATGTGAAGACATCCGCGGCGACAAATCGTTGTGTGTAGCTATATAATCCTTTTATATCCAACACGCGCTTTTTCTACGGCTCAAGAGAGTCCAACAAAATACTAACCCTCCAATAGACCAGAATCGAGTCGAATCCAGTAGAATGGAATGGAATGGAATAGAATAGAGAGATTCTCCTCTCGTAAAATTTATGAATAAAGATGGGACGATTCACTTCCCTTCTCCTCTCTTTCTCTTCTCATCTTTATCCTTATCCTCCTCTCTCTCTCTCTATGCATCATAATATATCTATAAAGTAGACATGGATAGCTGTAGAATTTCCTATTTCTCGCTCCCATTTCCATTCTGTCAACCCTCCATGTTCCATGTCCCATGTCTCATGTCCTATGTATCTAGTATCTATCTGTGGAAAAGCATCCGTCCGCTCATCCTCTTTCTCTCCATTAGCCAGTTGCCAGTTCCAGCTTCAGAACGCCAAGAACTTGTCCATTAGACGTCCGAGCAACAGAATAAATTTATTGAGAATTCAATTTTCTTACTACTCCACTCTGTACTCTGAAGTCCCACTAAATATATACTTTCGCCTTCCTCACTATGACTTTTATATACAACTACAATGTGTGAATGGAAGATGGAAGATTTAAGAGTTAAAATATGTGGGAAATGGATTGTAGCTTTACACACTTAACATTTATGTATTACCATTTGACCCTCATTTCATTCCATTTAAAATTACACTAGACATTCTTCAGTTCATCCTCCGTTCTCCAAGGACAAGGGTGAAAATAAAAATAAAATGTGTATAGAAAGTAGAAAGCAAAGCTTTGCCTTTAAAATAACTGCAAAATTTAGAAGGCTGAATTTTAAAGATTTTAACGATTTGTGATAAATGCAAAATTATTATTATTTCAACTTCTTTTATTTGACATAATGCTCAATTTATCACTATTCAACGTGCTATGAGCTACGAGTTACGAGCTACGAGTTGCGAGATAAGACGAAATGTCTTTCGTCTTGCGTCCTCTGATAATGGGTATGAATGAGTCTGACACCTCTGCAGAGGAGTGAGCGATGGACTGGAAAAGGTGAAAAGAAATAAATTAATGATGATTAGTTAAAGACTGAAAGACTGAAGGATGGAAAGGCGGAAAGAGAAAGAGAAAGCAGAGCAAAAAGCAGGGGGGAAAAGAAAAAAGGCGGATGTCGTTTTTCCTTTTCTTCTGCTTCTGCTTCTCTCTCTTTATTTTTTCCTTCACCACAAAAAAGTATGGCCATTAGAAAGACAGAAAACAAATGGTGCAAGTCATTGAAAGAGAAAGCGGGGTTTCAATTCAAGGCTCAAGACTCTAGACTCGAGAGCGACAAGTGAGCCGCATACACATCACACCACACCAGGCCAGACCACATCAACATCTACATCTACATTTATGTATGACAGATATATTACAGGGAATAAAGGGAAAGTAAAGAATGGTGAATAGTGAATTGTAAATAGTAAATGGTAAACGGTGAAGAGGGAGAGAAAGTGAAAAAAGATGAGACGTATGACTCTGGACGTGAATGTGATGTGATGAAGAGGAAAAAAAAGAAAAGGGGGAAACACTTGTTGGATGCTCTCTCTCGCTCTCTCTTTGTGTCTGTCAGTTTTCCATAGTGCGGTTGGTTTGGCTGGTGTGTATTTGTAAAGAAATGTAGCGTCTGCTTCTTCTTTCTTCTTTTTCCTCTCGAGCTTCTTTCTAGCTAAGTGAGATGATTGACGTGAATTTAAGGCGCGAATGAAAAAAACGACAGGAATAACATTGAAAGAAAAATAGGCATGTTAGTGAAGGAAAGGAGGAGGCAGAAGGAGGACGAAGGAGAGAAATATGTACACTGTACACTGTACATTGTACGTTCTAAATATATGAGGATCGAGGATGAAAAAAGAATGGAGAATACGGAATTCAGACAGAGCGACAGACAAAACATTATCATGGTTTTGTGAGAAGTATTTTTTTTTCTATGCACAATTCACATAATATATACATACACTCACTCACTCACTCTTTCACTCTCTCAGACTTGCTTTCTCCTTGAGCCTTTATCTCTATCTCCTTGTGTAGTGTATCTCTCCCTCTCTTGTACAAAATGTGCTACTCTCCTCCTCCTTCGTCTTCTTCTTTTTATTCTGGTTCTTGTTCTATCCATCCTCAGGCTCATCCAACGTAAGCTACGATATCTTTAGATGAAGAGGAGAAAAAGAACAAGAGCAAGAACAAGAATAAGAAAAGGAAGCAAACTGATCTCATTTTTTATTCCTCTCACACAACCAACCTTCCTTTTGTATTTGTATTCTCTCCTTCACCCTGCGTGACTAACCCTCTTGACTTTACCGGAAAATAAATTCCTTTAATGTCCTCATGCACCTCCTAACTTGATCATATCGACAATTGCCAAATGTTTTCACTTACTCTTTCTTTCTCTCTCTCTCTCTCTCTCTCTGTTTTACTACCTTACATGAACATGATTTTATATGATATACACATACACCAAAATACACACAACACAATCCTCACTCCTGTCATCAACCTTCCAATTTCCAATTACTTGCCCATATACTAGAGACTGAAGAGGAATAAATAAAAAGTATCCATGGATTGATATAATAAAAATGAAAATGAAAATGAAAATGAAAGGGAAAGTAACAATAATGATAATGATAATAATAAAGAACATGATGAATGATAAATGATAAAACCAAATAAATAGGGGGAAATATTAGTTGATGTTAAGCCTTTTCAGCATTTTCCATCTCGATCTTCCACTACGCACTCAAATCAACAAAAAATTTGTCAACCAACAACAAAATAGAAATTTATCATTTACCATCATCATCATGTAACTTGTAATTTTCCCATGTACAATGTTTTTTGTAAAATTGAGGAGGAAAAAATAGAGAATGCTGATGCACGAAACATGATATAGTGCACAATATATAATACGCAAGTAGTAAACAAAGGTTAAAAAATAAAAATAGATTGTAATCAAAAAGCAAAACAAACAAATATATAAATAAATGGCACAGTGCACAGTGCACAAAATACAAAATACAAAAATAAGTAGAAACCGGGGGAGCGAAATTCAACCGTGAGGAAAGTTTTCAACAAGTAAATTGAATTTAATAAAGATATAAAGGGTAGCGTTGTGAGTAGTGAGTCAGTGAATAGTGAAAGGAATGGGAATTGGAATGGGTTTTTGCGTACGTATAAAGTATAGAGATGAAAAGTACAGAAATAGAGGTACAACTATAGGAGTAAAATGAAAGCAAAAGCAAAACCTAAAGTGAAAGTAAAACTGGAGTAAAAGAAGACAAGATAATATATAATATAGCTGTAGAATATAGAATATGAAAAGCTTAACTTTGCAAAACTTTATGGTTTGATGCGTTTTGTTGTTGTTGTTGTTGTTGTTTTGTAGGTTTGCTGCTGCATTGTACTATGGGTACGAGGGCCATGACACGAAACAGGAAGTCACCAGAACACAATATAAATACGTCTTCTTCTTCACCCGGATCATTGCCGTGCAGTGCAGCATCCGAAGCTCCCCATAATAAAAGACGACGAGTCTCTTCTAATAACAATAATAATAATAATAATAATTCAACTAGCTGCACTAGTAATAACAATACGAATACGACGAGTAGTAGCAGTACTCTGACTTCAAATTCTAATTCTACTTCAACTCCTAAAATCAGCAGCAACAGCATTTCTTCACAGAGTAACAATAATAATAATAGCAATTGTCTTACTTTAAAGTCCTCATCCGTCTCAACCGCCTCCTCCTCATCCTCCTCCTCGTCACCGTCAACGGGAATCAACAAAGGTAAAATCAGTCACCATGACCCAGTAGTATTATCATCCTCATCCCTTGAATGTACTACTGTAGTTAATGCTGAGGAGGAAGATTATCACAAGTGTGTTTTAGAAACTCAAGCTGCTCTTCGTAGTCTCTCGGCTGAAATCATATCCCATCATCCGGTACATTTTATGTTTTATACAACGACTATGAAAATTCATATAATGCATATTATTTTATTTATTTTGTTTTTTTCATGATAAAAATAACAAAATATATGACAAATTTTAAAATATTATCTGTTGTTTCCTCTTATTTTATTTCACTCTCTTAGGACAATAATAGCTCTTCGGGTTCAACTGTAAGCGGCGGTGCTCCTTCTTCCGCTGGTTCTGCTCCCAATTCATCACCCACAACCCTGACGAGTGGTGGACTCCCCAGTGAAACTAAAGAGGATATTGACCAAAGTAGTAGTAAAAATACTGTTGAAAAAAAGATAATCAAAAGCGAGGCTTCAATTCCGACTGAAACCGCTCACCCTGTTCCCGTTCCAGTTCCAGTTCCAATTCCAATGGAAAAAGCATCCGTTGGAATTACCAATACTAATAATAATAGTAATAATAGTAATAGTAAAGCAGTACTTGGTGCAGCCAGTAGCAGCAGTGTGAATAACAATAATATAAATAGTGCAATCATAAATAATATAAATATACATGGTAGTAGCAGTAATAATAACAATAATACTACTAATATTAGTAACTTAAGCAGTGGCAATGCTACGACTAATAATAATAATAACAATAATACTGAAATAACTGGAATATCTGGAGTTAAAATGTACAGTACAGAAAGTGAGCATCAGAAGGAGAATCCAAATCGTGAAAAATTGAACATTGATCATCACAATCAATCAAACCAAAAGCCAAACCAGTTGGGTGGTCCTTTAGCCGTTTCAGTCAAGTCCTATGCACCAGATTTTAATGAATTAGTTGATGATTCAAACTCTGCGGATTTGGAAATTTCCATTGAAGAAGAAGAAAAACATGGTCCTGGTCATGTTAATGTTCACCATTCTCAACAACACCCACATCCAAATTCAAATCCCCATCCACATGCACATTCACATGGGCAAATTCCAAGTAGTATAGTTCACAACATCAAGGAGCAGCAACAACAGCAACATTTACAAATGAAAAAGAACCATCATAATATTAGTAGTAGTGTTAGTAGTAATAATAATAATAATAATAATAACAACAGCAGTAGTCATGGGTCGACTACATCTTACTATGAATTCAAAGGAAATGGGATTGCCTCGTCGACTGTGGGTATCGGAGTGGGAGTTGGAGTTGGTTCTACTACTCCAACAGCCTCGTCAGTATACTATAACTTGGATAGTCAACAGCAGCAGCACCAGCAGCAGCATCAACGAAGTTCATTCGACTTTGTAGAATCTCATAGCCATAGCCCTGCCAGCCCTTTGACGCCTAAGCAGTACACTGTGCTACAGCCAATGACGCCAGTGGATCATCCAGGAAAGGCGGATTCCTCGTCGTCGCGCAGCGGAACACTCACTCCACGATCCATGTCTCCAGGTGGAACTGCCAAAGGTACGCACATCAGCATTTTCCAACTTCCAACATCCAACTACGCAGCAGTTCAAACCACATTCTCTCTTTTTCTTTTCCCGTTTTCTTATACTTTACAATACACACACACACAGTGGCATTCACATTTCACATAGACTCACATTATATATCTAGCATCCAGATTCTAGAATCTAGCATAATGTCTTTTTCTTACTCTTTATTCTGTCTTCTATCTACTTTCTAGATTCTACATTTTCCTTTCTCCTTTTTTCTCTTGTACTTTCTCCTGTCCTTTCCAACCTGGAAATGGAATGGAATGGAATAAAATAGAAAGGTAGAGAGAGAGAGAGAAAGCAAAAGAAAAATTGCTTTCACTCCCTTTCTCCTTTTCTCCTCCATCCTTTTATTATACTTTATACATTATCCTTTCTCTCATCCTTATATGTACATTCCACTCGTACACTTGATAACTTTCTCTTTGCTCTCGTCCTCTACCACACTCTATTTTACTGTACTATATTTCCCTATAGTGCTTTACTCTGTTCGTCAAACACCAATCCAATCCAATCCAACTGCACCAACTTTTCTATTACTTTCTCTTATATTATCTGTAGGATGTGCCTTTGTATATGGTGTACAGTGTACAGTGTACTTTGTAATGTCTATAGAATGATGACATATCGACCATACGCTGTGTGCTCTGTGTATAGTGTCTAGTGTCTAGTGTAGAATGTATAGTACTTTGCTACATAGCTGTAGGTTATAGTACATGGTTTATAGAGCATGGTAGTGGCAGTATATTATAAAATGATAAATACGCTACAGACTACAGAATACAGATGGATGCACCCGTTGGATGGATGGATTTGAAAAGGACGACGCAGGTACAATTCCTCCGAGTGAAAAAGAGGCGTGCATAGTAACTATTCGCACACATCCACTTTTTTTTTAAAAAAAGACTATCACTTGTCAAATGTAAAAATGGAATACTTATCTACAGTCTAGAGTTCTTCTATTGAGTTTGAGCAGTTTGGTTTCTACACACTATGATGTGTCTTGTGTAGAGTGTAGAGTGTAGAATGTAGAGTGTAGACTTTAAATATGCTGGTATGCCTATAAAATACTAGATACTAGATTCTAGATACTATAGACTCCATGAAAATCTGGGAAAGAAAACTGTTGTATTTTTAGACTTTTCTAACGTCTGGATATCTGGATATGATACATAACGATGTAGAATATAATATAGAATATAGAGTATGAAGTGGATGAATAGATGGATGAAATCAATCTCTAGTCTCTAGGAAAACATCTGAGTCAAGTGAGAAGAGAAAGTTTCCCTTGCCCCCAAGTTGGCCAGTTTCAATCATTTACTCTCGCTCTGCCTCTCTCTCTCTCTTTCTTGCTCTCGCGTTTTGTATTGGCCAAATTATGACTTATAAATCATTTCTTTTCTCTTCTGACAAATTAATTTTGACACCCCTCAGCTAAAAAAAACGTAATGACGACAGACTGAGAGAAATGATACAATATACAATATACAATACTGAGAAACAGAGGAGGAAAAAAGTACGTGCAAGCTAGGAGTTAGGAGCAATAATTTGTAATTTGTAAAGAATTACTATAATAACACCTACTCCTAGTGTAAATCTATGTACAACGTACAATGTACAGGGAGAAAAATGAAGCCAGTAAAAGATACTTAGACATTTACAACTTTTCATGTAGAATGTAGATTGTAGATATGCAGTAAAAAAAGTATCTACAAAAG
Source organism: Sminthurinus aureus (assembly GCA_034698265.1). Taxonomy (NCBI): domain Eukaryota; kingdom Metazoa; phylum Arthropoda; class Collembola; order Symphypleona; family Katiannidae; genus Sminthurinus; species Sminthurinus aureus. The sequence goes on along the minus strand of JAQGBH010002390.1, from coordinate 10,336 downwards.
GTAATTTTATCATTAGTAAAATACAGTAGCTGCGTGTGTATTGTGTATTGTGTATTACGTTTTAGGTTATATATCATGAGCATTTTTTATGTCTTCACTGTAATAGAATGGAGAAAGAGAAGAAATCAGGAATCAATCAGAAGAGAACAATATCAGTAATTGGTGTAGAGCAGAAAATAGAGAATAGAGAGAATGGTGCAGAAGGGGAAAAAACTGAGCATTATGTTTTCCCAAAAAACATTTCTCCTCATTTTTCACTTTTTTTTTCAATACAGTATAAACTATAGTGCAACAGTAAAAGTTTTTACTGCACGTTTCTCAATTTTCTTACTCTCTGCTCTTGGCTCTCGGAGTTGTTTTTCCTCGTACTCCTTATTACTGCTTCATGCCACATCACTAAATATCCTATCGTGTTAATTGCTCATATGTCAATTTCCAATGTACTTTTTTGTTTTCTACCCTCTACACTCTACACATTGCAATGCCAATGCCAAAATCTATCTTATTTATCATCCGTTTTCTTACATGTAACTTCTAAATGTCAAATGTTCTTGCTTGATAAAAAACTGCTTTTACCAACATTTTACTCTTGATTCTTGATGTGTAGTTGCGATTTTTATGCTATTCTTTTAATTTTAATAACTTTTATGTCATTTTATGCACTATAAAAAAATCACAGGGAAATTATAAATCTAAACAATAGTTACATAAACCTTGCATAATTTCATAAATGGTGATCTTTCTATTACATTTTTCAACCTAATATCTTACTTCAAATTCTCATTAGACCTTTTTACTTTTTACCCTTTCTTTGTCTTTTATTGAGTGGATTTAGACTGCTGTATTTTGTTTTCTAGTATCAATAATTAACATTTGACTCAAGTAGTAACGCTGTTTTTCTGTTTTAGGTGAGAATAAATGTCCAACCCCAGGGTGCCAAGGCCAAGGTACGTTTATCATTTTTTATTGTTGTTCGATTACCTATTATTTTACATTTACATTTACAGTTTAGATCAACACATTGAGCAGCATTGAGCATGTGATTTATAAAAATCACCTTTAAAAACTTAATTACAGGTCATATCACTGGTCTCTACTCACATCATAGAAGGTAATAAAAAAAGAAACTGTAAAACATTTTCTCAAGTTTTTATTATACAAAAAAGTACACACACACAATTAGAAATACAATAGAATCTACAATCAGTCTTCAGATAGGTCTTATGAAATACAAAATCCAAGTTTTGATAATGTTGCACTTGGTGCAGTATTTTACTTTATTTAGGAGTTGGGAGTGAAAAGAAGAAAAGATGCAGTTAGCCAAGTTAACTTGTGTTGAGTTAGAGTTAGTTGAGTGCAGTTCAGTGCAGTGTATACAGTACACAGTAGATATGCGTGTATAGAGTATGAAGTATGGATAGTTTTAGTTTGTAAGGGGTAAAATTGGTGCATCTTTAGAATACACATTAAGCCTTTTCCTCCAAAGGAAGAGAAAGAAAGAAAAATCTCAAGGTTTTCCCGCTTCAAAGTAAAGTAAAGTTAAGTAAAGTAAGTATAAGTAAGTAAGTGTAAGTAAGTAAGTAAGTAAGAAAAGTAGTAAGAAAATTTTGTAAGTAGTTTTGAGTAAGAAGGAAAGCAAGAGAGAAAATACAAAGGAAGTTTCATCATTGGGTCAAATAATTCTGTATTCAGAGTTCACACATTTTTGAATGACGACACATACACACTTTTTTATATATAAAACACACACACACTCTCACTACAAAAGTGTAAATCGGTGGGGCTCTCTCTCTCCCTCTCTTTATTTCTCGCAATGCTACTACTGGCGGTGGTGGTGGTAATAGTAATAGTAATAGTAAAAGTAGGAGTAGGGAGTAAGTAGTAATAGTTAGTGGTAGGAATAGTCAAGTTAAAAAAGAAACTTTGTACTTTTTCCGACGCGGTCGTTTGAACGACCAAAAAACTAGGTTAAAACTAAAGTAGGAAAAACTTACGATTAGACAAACTTATGAACACGATGAAAGTTTTAACACAAGAGAGGGTGAGTGTGTGTGTGTGTTTTGGTTTGGTTTGGTTTGGTTGGGCTAAGTTGAGTTCCAAATTCTTTTTCTTCTTTATTTCTTGCCTCAAATAGTCTCTCTGGATGCCCTCGCAAAGATAAGTTGACTCCTGAAAGTAAGTATTTTGGGGACCTTGTCCCTTCCTCTTCTTCTACTAGTTATACTTGTACATGCAGTAGTTGTTAGTTCTTGTTCTTCTTGTTGTTGTTGTTTGTTTGTCTTCTTTTACTTTTATTTCAACAATATAATATAGTAAATATAGTAAATAGTACTCTGGTCTCTGGTCTGGTTTATTATTATTATTATTGTACATTTCACATCTTTTACTTTTTGGCTTTCTGGTATTTGGTACAATATTATAAAGTATATGTAATGCAAAATGTATGCATTTCTATTTTCCATTGTTCAAACTGTATGGAATTTGGAGTTTGGAGTAGTGAATATTTAACTTTTCCACAACCCACAATCCACAACACACCATACATATTACATGCTATAACGACAACTTTCTCTGTTCACCCTCGTCTATTTTCTGTTGTCCCCCTCTCTGTCTCTGCCTGCACGCATAATATCATTTTGTATGCAAATTTATGTGTGAATTTCTATACACCACTTCTTAATTGCATGCATCCTTGCACCAACCATCCACCAGTCACCAGTTATTGGCAAAAGTACAAAACAAAACTCACTTTTGTTGGCAAAGTTCAATGCTCTATATTTCCTCTCAGTCCAAGTCTCACTCCTGTAATCTGTAATTTTACCCTATCCTCAATCCTGTACCTAGATCCTAGATGTATTTACAAACCAAAATGGAAAGCATTTGCTTTTTACTTTATCCACTTCATGAATATTATGCATTCTATTACTTCCACTCTATTATATCATTTTAACTGTAGTTTATAGTTCATAGTTCACACACAGATTCTATTTGGGGGATTTTCTCTTTTAAACGGCTAATTGCAATGTCATGACCATTTTTCTTACACACACAAAGTTGACATTGATGTAGCCATTTATTTTTTCATCTTTTTGGAACTGAAAAACACTAGATTTGTTTGGTTTTCATTTTTAACTTTTAGACTTTAGTGCAGTGATTTTTTGACATTTGACATTTGATATGCATAGTGACTCAATTTGTTTGTAGTATCAAAATTCAAAATAACATGAACATAAGAAAACATCTAGCCTTAAATTCAATTAATTTTAATAGAAAACTTTTTTTGATGACTGGAAACTTGAAACTTACAGTGAAAATGGAAATGTATGCATACGAAAAATAAAATACATTGTATCAAAATAGTAGCATTTTACTTTGTTACTTATTATTTTTAATATTTTACATTAGTGAGGGCATTTTGCTCCTAGCTCGTAGAATTGCTTTTTATTCCGTTATTACATTTTACGGTTTAGTATTATTTAATCCAATTGGAAATTGGAAGATGATAAATCCGAGAAAATTGAAAGCTTACGATATATAACGATGGAAAAAACTTTTTGTTTTTGAATAGTTTTGGCGATGCATGAGACAATTCTAAAATGCCCCACGTTGGGCTGTTCTGGTAAGAAACGTTGGAAAGCTACAACGCATATACTAAACTCATATGTACACATTTTTCAGAGGGAATGTTTTTGAACTGTGCATTTTATACTGAAATCTGAAATATTGTAGATTGTAATTTCCAATGTGCAATGTACATTGTACATGTGTAATCTGATAATAATGAACGTGGAAATTTTTGACATTGACAGGTCGTGGGCACGTCAACAGTAATCGCAATACTCACCGCAGCCTGTCAGGCTGTCCGATTGCAGCCGCAAACCGAGTTGGTCGAGACCGATGTCAAAAATCACACTGTGAGTACACAAGTTCAATTCTATTTTGTATTGAATATCCAGCATCCAGCATCACACATATGTCAAGTTAAATCGCAGTAGCTTGATTCTTGAATCAAATCTGTGCACTGTAAATAACAATATTTGTTCGTGATAGATTTTAGCCTCAAACTCAAAAGTGAAAGCTCAATATTTGAATTTTATTCCAAATGGAATTTTAGAAATACTAGGGGCTTTTCCTTTTTCACATTTATTGTTTGTACACGACATAATAAAATTTGTTTGTGATTCATCAAATCCCATATCATACATATTTCTGATGTTCTATGTTTTTCTCTTTGTTTTGCATTGTGTACAATAGGGAAGGACGATAGTGGTTCAAAAGTGTTTCAATTTGGCTCGACAAGTACGTCCCCCTCATCCGTAGATAAATCAGGTAAATCACCACTCCATAAAGTTATTTCCTGTTCCTCGCCCTCCCTCATCATCGGTGGTAGTGGACACAGTCTACACAGTCACAGTCGAGTTTCAACTCCCGAGCCCATTACTACAAATGGTAATGGCTACGACCCATACTGCTGTGAATCAACAAGCTCTTCTGCATCTTCCACGTGCTCCGTCCAACCTGGACCTGGAACACAACAGCCACCTTCACAACAACAGCAGCAACAACCACCTCCACCACCACCACATCAGTCTCAATATCCGAACCAAAATAATAGTAATAATAATAATAATCCAAGTCGACCATCCCAGACAAGCCAAGAACAACATGCACAGCAGCATCAACAACAACAGCAGCAACAACCGCAACCTCATTCAACATATGATGAAATGTCTTATCGATACCATAGTAGTCAAGCTAGTCAATATCATCATCCCCCACCCCCTCCACATCGCACACTATACAATCATGAGTATCACCAACAAGTCACCCAACAACAACAGCAACAACAGCAGCAACAACAACAACAGCAACATCACCACAGTATCCCTGCTAACAATCCGGAAGGAAATAACAATAGTAATACGAATAATAACAATAATTCGAATACTAATGCTAGTGCTAATAGTGGAGGAAGGATGAATGGAGCTAGTGGTGGTGGACCTGGACCTGGAGCTGGATCAGGAGGAGGAGATGGAAATACTGGGAATTCAAATGGAGAAGAATCTCGAACTGAAATGAATGGATTATATCATAATCAGGTTGGAGCTCCTCCACCACAACAACAGCAGCAGCAACAACAACAACAACCAGTAAAAGATGAGGAAGGAAATTGTGCAGTGTATCCAAGGTATGAGATATTTTGTATTCGTATTACGTATTTATGAATCATGGATAGACATAAACATAGATATAGAATATAGACACATAGATAGATTGAATAGTTAGATAGATGGATGGGAATTTAATTGTAAAACTAAAATTATTAAGACATGAGGTATTAGAGAGATAATTCCGGGGTCCCAGACTATGAGAATAATACATAGAATTTTAGTGGATGTTGAATGTGGAGAGAAAGAGAGATTGATGTAATCATGTGATGAAAATCCCTTTTGGTTTTGATTACTTTTCATCCGTCCGTCCATCCATTCATCCAGAGCACTCTATGGGTATGAGGCTCATCACCACTTCCCGTCAGCGATAAATCTGTCGGTGAAATGTGGATTAAAGGAACCACCATCACCTGCAGTGATGGATTTGTCTGCTGCCTCAGCTGTGGGAATGTCGCCTTTCCATCATATGCAGTTTGGAGGTCGTGTTCCTGCTAGCCCTGCCATGCCAAGCCCACAAGATCTCAGCCTCACTCGAGCTGGAGTCTCTCACAAGTAAGATTACTTTCTCTGTCAAAACTCAACAAAATATAGATCTATATTATTCAGTATTTATACATAGATTGAAATTTGATAAAGATCTATTAGACAAAATTATTTATTTTGTATCATTTTCATGTTTTAATAAAAACAAGTACAAAAGGATAATATATTACGTATTATGCATTCAAAGAACCAATTAAAAATTGTTTTGAATCCAATTATAAAGTAGCAAAGTATCAAATTTCGTACATTTCGCTTCTTTTTGGTTACCAAGATTATTTTTATTCGCTGATTATTAATTATTAGCTGTTAGCAAAAAATACATCTCATATCTCATATCTATGTATATCTCCGAGAAAGCATGTACACAAAATATCACAAAGATGTCAATTGAAATCAAACATTATGGATTTTGAAGTATATTGTATAACATAGTGTCATATCCTTTTTGTTTCAGATTTCCCCCAGGTTTTGGTCGTCACTCTCCGGACAATCCTTCAGCTGCTTATGGATACGGACGAGAAGGTAAATTAAAATCATACTTGTATATAATTCAATTGTAGATACAGTTTCCTCTTTCGTGAAGCTATTGATTATGTTATTTTAATTTAGGCTACTACAACAATGAATATATGACAAATGGCTACCATTACAATACAAACGGATGGCCACAACCCCCACCATCGTACCCTTACCTTTCTTACCAGCAGAGTGGATCACCACCCATCCCAAATGGAGGTGCTAATCCATCAGGCAACTCTGCTGGAAATCCTCCTCCTGGATCATACATGGATAAAGGTGATCCAAATAGAACTCCAAGATTAATGGGTTACAGTGTCCCTAGTACACCTGGTTCAAGAAGTGGTCGAGGAAGAGATGGAAAGGATCTTATACAATGTCCTACTCCAGGTACGGTCGATACTATGATACATACTTTTTTAGGCCTTTTTATATTAGTATGTATACAAAAGATATTATCTACATTTGTGTAAAGGGTATATGTGTATTTTATGTAATGATTTAGGTTGTGATGGAATGGGGCATGTGTCGGGAAACTACGCCACACATAGGAGGTAAAATAAATTCATTTTTAATTATTAGTGTTTAGTGTTATACTAATTAGCAGTATGCTTTAAAATTTCGTGTTGTCCCCGTATATATCCTCCAGTTTGAGTTGCTCTCATTTTGGAGGATGCAAATGTATGTTCTGATGTGTCATGGTTAAAAGCCAACAAATGTTTTGTAGTTTATCGGGATGCCCTCGAGCTAATAAACCAAAATCTAAACCTCGGGAAGGACCAGAAGCCGAACCGTTGAGATGTCCAGTTCCAGGGTGTGATGGATCAGGTCATGCAACTGGAAAATTCCTATCCCATAGATCTGCTTCTGGATGTCCAATGGCAAACAGAAGTAAGGTGAGAATACTGGAAAGTCCAGGTGGTGGTAAAACAATTATTGAAGGAGCTTACTCTCCGGAACATTCCAATGGAGAATCACTGTATCATCATATTAAGGTAAATTATGCAATCATACACATGGAATATATTTAGGATAGCTCATGAGTCGAAATTCTGTTTATATATGAAACTGAATGTAATTTTACTTTGGATTCTATTCTGAAACTTTAAACACAGGCGGATAATAACAACGGGCCTTACGATGATGGACATCTACAACCAATTTCCATTTCCGAACTACACAAAGAGAATTTACGAGCTGAGTCTGAATTAGGACGAATAAGGTCTCAAGTGAATTCATTGGATCCAAAAGACTCATCGGATCGAAGTTCTCATTTAAATACCTATTACCAAAGTCTTAGGAACAATGTCATAACACTATTGGAGAATGTTCGGATTCCTCACCATGGACAACAGTATGGAGGAACAGGAAATGTACATCATCCAGGTGGACCAGGTTACCCTAGTCATCCTCATGCTCAACAATATGCCCCCTCACACTATTATGCAGAAACCCCGTATTCAAGTGGATTTAGCGACAGAATCTCCTCTGAAAATTTTGACTCATATCTGACCAAATTACAGACTTTGTGTGGAAATAGTGGTACTAATCCTCCAAATCATGGTACTAATCCTAATGATCCCTCATCCCTTGGTACTGGAGGAGGAGGCGAACCTGGAGAAACTCATAGTCAAATGGGTAAACCTTTGTATGAGCATGTACGAAGCGCCCTTCAAGATTTTACTGTACTTCCAACTCCTATTTGACCCATAAATCATAATGTGTAAAAGCTATAAAAGCTAATAAGAACAAAAACAAAAAGGGAAAAAAATAATATACCTGGTCAATTCTATACCTATACTTAATTACTTGATCATGATAAAAATGATATTCTTGGATAGGATATTTTCCGGTATGATAATATAATAATATTTAAATAAATAATACACTAAAGTATACAAGTACAATAATTTTATCTGTCTAAATTTAAATTTGATGATCTAAATATTTGTATGTATCTCTCTAAATACTAAAGTATATTATAAATTACTGTAATACCTAATCATAAATCATAAAATACATGTAAGATATCTTATGTGTGACTTGCGGTAAAAAATTCCTGTATAGTATAATAATGTATTATCTATCTATGAATTAGGCATTAATTCCTTGTATATGTATTTGTATTATGCATATAACGTAAACATGTATAAATTGGTTGGTAAAAAATCTTTAATGTCATCATCGCATGATTCATACACGAGCGTTTTTCCAATCTCCGAATTTTCTTCGCTAAACATAAGAAAAATGAGAATGTTTCATACAATACCAAATATTACAAGTATACATTTTGTGCATCATAGAACGAGAAAGATGTACGTATAGCATAATATGTTATAAAAACTTTGAACTTTAAAGAATGGCTGTAGAGGTAAATATGTTATATAAAATACGAATAGGATACATAAGATACAAGTTACTAGTCTTTGTCCATAGGTTAAAAAAACGTTAGAGTTTAAGGAATTAGCATGATAATTGGATCAATTTCAACAATACCAAATACCAACAAAAATAAATACTTGATATACGTACAAGCTCAACTTTAAATAAGGTTTTGAATAAGAAAGTACTGCATGAAAAATGCGTGCATTATACTAAAATAACATAAAATAAACCAACCTGACAAGGGACACTGATAAACTATTATACGTATTTATGCTACATATTATTAGTATCTGATCTTATATGTATCATGTGTGCATGTTCTTGCTGTACTTGTAACTTGTAATGTTTTGTGTACATACATACTTACATAATAATATATTTCATATTTTACAAACTAATCACTAATCAGAATAAATGAGTACTTATACATAGTGAAAGAATCCCTAAAACTGATAAACAAATAATGCAATAGAACGGAAACTTGTGTGCAGTATCCAGTATCCAGTATGCACTGTGGAATTTACAGTGTGGATTTTGGATGCATGTAAAAATGTATAAATAATAAACATTCAGTATTCAGTTCAATAGAGTTGTGCATACGCTTGTTCATTTAAATACTGTGAAACCAGAAGCGTAAATAATAATTATTGTAATAACTCGACTAACTTTATAAATTGTGTACACATGTAGGTACTATAATGACAAGTAAACTAATGATGATGAGCTCGGCTGTAAAAAAAACCTATGTGTATAGCATATAATATATATAGAATGTAGGGATGAAAACGAAAACTGATAATCACATTTTATTGTAATATTATACGTTATTTATATTCATAAAATGTGGAATGTGTTTGTTTTCAAAACTTGGTAAATAAATAAAAGTGTCAGTAAACAGAACATAGGTCATAATTCTTGTTAATTATTATTATATTACTAATAAAGAACGTATTTAGCAAGTAAAGCTGTGCGCTTTTATATGTAATATTATGTAAAGTACGTACTGCGTACACACTACACACATTAGAATTTCATGATTAAAGAGATTGTATTGTAAAAGGTAAAATTGTAAATCATATAATATGTACGAGCCCATATTAATATGTCTTGTTAGTGATTAGAATTATGTCTGATTCTTGTATACAAAAGCGAATTACGTTACAATTTACAATTATTATGTGAAACAATTATTGTTAATATAAGGAAATTTAAGGTGCATTTACTATTTACTGGTCGTTTGGAAAACGTGCATAAGACAAATATATGTGTGTACTAAAACCATATAATATATATATGAATCTTATAGAAATATTTAGATAAATACGTAAAAAGTTAACTACCTATCGGTGAAAATATTATGATTGGTAAATTCTTGATTATAATTTAGTAGTACATGCAAAAAAGAAAGAACGAAGAGAGATCTAATGAATATGTAGCATTTCAGTTATTTGAATATTTCAAGTCTCGAACACGAATTATGACAATGAGTATATATACATAGTATAAATAATTACAAAGTGCAGCAGAATAATCTCGGTTAATGATAATTATTAGCACATTACGTACAACATATTATTATGACATTTAGTTATGTACCAATGATGTAGTAGGTAAAAATACCAAAAAATAAAGTACATAATACTTCTTATTGGCGTGTTAGAAAAGTAAATTTGTCTTGCTTACATATATCCTTGAAATTTCAAACGATTTGCACGACAAAA
>JAQGBH010002389.1:0-24800 GCA_034698265.1 Sminthurinus aureus | reverse complement strand
CTCCCCCTGCAAAGAAGCAAACAAGAGTTGCTTTCTTTCGGAACTAAAGGAATCTGTGATTTTTTCACATTACTTGTCCCGTTGTTGTTGTTTTATTCCCGACCTCTCACTCTCCACGTTTCTTTCAACTTTCCCCAAGCAGATAAATTCCGAGTATAGACTTTAGACTTACGAATCTGCAGAACCAAAGGAAATTTGAAAAATGAGGGCTGAGGGTTCAAGGGCATTTTTCTGTATCATGTACAATGTGCAATGTGCAACTGTAAAAGCAAATTGCTAGAAATTTGAAAAACTAATACAAAACACAAGCTGGGATTTTATAATCATAATTTCAGATTTTTCTTCAAAAAGATTCAACTATAGTTTTAGTACTACATTAAAATTAGTATCATAATTTTTATACATGTTTAATCTTTAATATTCAATATTCAATATTCAATATACACAAATACACAGCTCTGATTGAGTGCTGACTTCTAAATACACGTATAAAAGAGGAGGAAAACGGGCTACACATTGAATTTTATCAAATGCCACGGCATGTTTTTGGATTTGATGCAAATACAAAACACAAAGCACAAAGTACAAAGGTGGAAAAGAGAAAAGAGGGTAACGAGTTAAAGTGAGATTGAGTTTGAGTTTGCAAGTGTAGAGTCTAGAATTCAGAATTCAGAATTCAGAGTATCTGCGATTTGTGTCTGTTCAATTCTCGTGCTTGTGCTTGTGCTTGCACGCGTACGGCGTACTTGTGCTTGTGCTTGCTATAAGTGAAGAGAACTGGCGTTATGTATTTCATAGCCGTCATTGAGGCCGTAGCTTATGTGTTGTACAATGTACACGAGTGTGTGTGTGTGTGCGGCCAAAGTTCCGCGCTGCCTCCTCCGTTCCGTTTACCCCACTGCGAACTGGGAACTGAGAAAGAGGAAAACTCACAGAGAGAGAGGCGAAAGGCTCAACTCACAACTCACAACCTTTCCGCTCACTTCAGCTCAGTTCAGTTCGCTCCAGTTCATGTTCAGATGTAGAAGTGACAGAATGTGCTTGTGCTCCTGACTACCTCTACGATCTACCATCTACGTCCTTCATTCCTCCTTCTCTTCCTTCTTTCTTTCTACAACACAAAACACAAGTCAACTCATAACGAGTCTAGATTTGGATTTGGATGTGGATTTCTTATCCTATAACTGAAAATCACCACCAGCATCAACGACAACAACGACATTGATATCGATATCAATACCAATTTCAACGCAGTATCGGCCTACACCTTGTTTTACATTTCCAACCCCAGTGAAAGTGAAAGTGCTGTTGATTTGACTGGATTGGATTGGATTGGATTGGAAAAGGGTGTACAAAGTTTAGAGTAAACATGACTATTTGATTAAACACAAAAAGTGCATAGGATTTTCATGAGCAAGACAATTGTTCCATTTTAAAACTCACCGTAATTTTTTGAAATCTGACTTTAAAGTGAAATATTTATTTAACGTTTTAATCAAGTAATTTCAATTTAAAAGAGAACATACTTGATTAAATTACTATCCCATGTCCAGTTACAACTTGTACTGGTGAGTATCGAGTATCATAGTTTGATAAAAGTGTTGTTGGCCTTATTCTACTTGTAAATTCCGTATTCATTTCGAAATTTCGAAGGAACGGCAAGTGACAAAGGAACAAAGAAAAAGGGGTGGACAAAACGCTATCTCCCTTTTCCATTCTCCATTCGCCAACCAGCAACTCCAGATAATATTTTCAAATAATTACAGAATCCCCCATCTCACACAATTGACAATTTCAATTTCTGTCAGTTGACAATTGACAATTGACAATTGTATGAAATTCCTGTATGAACGTCCCACGCCTACAAATAAAATAATAACAATCAAAATGTGAATGACAAAGTTGGATCAAAAATCAAAACTGTTGATTCTTTTCATCATTTCATTGGTGATTGGATTTGTGGAAAAACCGATATTTTAGCTGTAACTTGTTATTTGAATCAACAATCCAAATCAGAACATCCGTCGAAACAGTAAACAGTGAAGCGTCAAAGGTTATAAAAAGAGTGTATTTTGATTAGGTCTGATTTAAATTAAACTCCAAACACAAATCTCCATTCAGTCCTCAGGTTAAGAATAGCAAAAGTGGAGGGAAGGGGAGAGTAGCAAAAACAAAGAGAAAACAAATGCAAATGCAACAGCTAAGGCATTGTGTTTGTTGAGTGAAAAGTGAAAACATCCAGTGAGAATTCGGATTGAATTGAAAAGTGTCTAGTTTCTAGTGTCTAGTATCTAGTGTTTCGTGTATTATTATTATACATTGAATTCTGCTGAATTGAACAAAACAAGAAACAAAGGTCCGTTTTCCTTTTTGTTTTTCCTGCTTATACACACGCCAACACAGAGAAACACAGAGATGAGAATGTGAAAGAACGGGGCGAATATTTATATTAGTTGAGTTCATGTCCATATTGATCTTTGATCTGAATTACCTCACCCTCTCTCTCTCTCTCTCTCATTCTCCACACTCCTCTTCACAAATGCTCCTCGGCGAAGGACTTTCAAAGGAAATTTAATTAATTAATTTAACCTCCACTTTCCACTTTCTAGTGAACTGAGCTGGGCCCAACTGAACAGTGAACAGTGAATGGTGAATGGAAATAGAAATGGAAACTTGACTATCTTTATCATCATTAAAAACCACAGGGAACTCACAACTAACAACTAACAACGAGAGCAGAATAGAATAGAGTGATACATGATACATGATACATCATCAACATCAACATCAACATCAGCATCATCCTAAACAAAAAGCAAAGGGCATTGAAAATTAAAACAACTTTTCCCATTCACTCCACTACTCAATTCTTTCAAAGGCGGATCCACCGCAACCCTCTTTCACCTCCCCAATTTCTGAGTAGTCCAATTCTGATTCTGATTTTGAACTTGAATCTGATTCTGATTGTGAATTTCTGCAGCCCGTTTTCTCGTCAAAGAGAAAGTGACGAGACTATTTTGAACCTTAGAAAATAAAAGTGAAGTGATGCTATTTAATTCTATATAAGTTTACAAATTCCAGACTTTTACCTTGTTCAACTTAAGGCTTTAGACTTTAGACTTGAGGCACGCGGATAACAATAACATTGGATAAAATCGACAAATCCCAGGATAATTCAGTGCGTGGTCAAAATCATAATCCAGCATCTTTTGTTTGGTGAGTAAATTTGACTACTCGGTAAAACAACTTTGGATTTAGTTTGGATTTTTCATGTGGATTTGGGTATTTATTTGTGCTTGTTGCCAATTGTAAATTGTAAATTGTAAATTGTCAAAGTGGTTGTAAATATTTAAAACGCTTCTTGTGTTTTTAATTTAGTATTTAATATGAGTATGGAATATGGAAGAATGAGCCTGACGTTTTTACTAAAGTTACTAACAAAAAATTTCCGGGGTGACATTTTGACCATCTTCTGTTTACCACGTTGCGAGTGCGTATAATATAATAATAATATATATGCGAGCGCTGTAATATTTTAATACTTGCGCTGGAGATTACGACTGGTCTGGTCTGATCTGTCCGTTGGAAATTAAACGTTGGATTTTAGAACACTAAATAAAAGTAAAGTTTGAATGGGAATCCAACTCGGAATTAGAGCCTGAAAGTTGTTGAAAGGATTGGGAATAAATAAATGCACGCTGTATCAAACGGCAAACGCTTTCCTCCATCATAAAAGTTGCTGTTACGCATGGTGATGTTTATTGTGAGCAAAATTCCTCTTACTTTCTTTTGTGGGCTTCCGTACGCAGTTTAGTTTGGTTTGGTTTGGTTTTTAGTTTGATGCGTACGATACACACTCCTTCTCAAAGTTCTTGAAGCTGGACATCAGGTTGTTATTTATTTAATCCTAATTCCACTTAATTCAATCTATTCCATCGGCAATTGACATGCATGCATAAAACATGCAAATTATCTACTAGTTTTGTATCATGTTTCACAATCGGGCGCACATAATTGTGTCTCTGCCTACTTATTTGAATTCGCATTCAAAATATTATAACTTGCGAATTGTGTCCGATTTTCTGCCATTTTCATTTTGATATGCATCTTTTGAGTTTTAAGTGATTTTTAATTCGAATTTCTCTGAAAATTCAAAGTTTGTTGCAATATCGATGCTCAATTCTCAATGCTCAATTCTCAATTCTCAGTTTTATAACTAAAAGTATTATAAATATTTTCTACAGGTACATAATTTTGCAACGCTTCCTTTGTACCTTGTACAATTTAGGATTCTGGATCCACTTTTCAGTATTTCAGTAGTTTAGTTGAGTCAGTGTGGCTGTGTTCAGTTGTGGCTTTTCAAGGTTTATTGATTACAATGTGCGGTGTACTGGGATGTACTTTGTTGTTTTACTGCGTGCCCTATATTCTATATACCAAATTCAGTATTACTTATTATTTTGTACACATACTGTTTGTAGTTTATACTTTGTAGTTTGTACAGGTAGAAATATAATTAAAATCCAAGTGGAATTCGAATGAAATTGAAAACAGAAACAGAAACGGATGAGTTGAAACAAACTGAAACACGAAAGGATTTAACGTGTGGTTTGGTTTGGTTTGGTTTTCATCGTACAAGAGTTTCATTCCCTTTTTCGTTCCAGTTCCAGTTCCAGTTTTCCAATTTTCCTATTTTTCATGTGTATTTAGTATTTGTGTTGTGTTGTGCTGTGCTGTGGAGAAGACACGGGTTAATATTTCTCTTCACGTAGAAGAATAATCTTGGCGTGAGTAAACAGTAAACAGACGGAGAAAGGGGAAGAGAAAAGACCGGAGTTGAAGTCTGGCTCTGAATGTTCTGAATGTCTGCTCCGGCTTGTAATATGATAGTAATGGGCTTGTTATACTCGGATTTAGCCGGCATTTTCTCCAAAGAATCCTCAATCATTCCACACTCGAAAAACTATAAGAGTTGAGAGAAACCAGACAAGTTCCAGTTTTTCCAGCTTTTCTAGTTTTTTCCTTCTTTTCTCCGCTGTGCTTGATACCTTCTCATCTATTATTATGTCGTATTAGAGGAAAAGAGAGAAAGAGAATCGAGAATCGTGTATTATGTATTATACATTATACATGATACATATTATATAATGGGCCTTCGTCTCCGTCTCACTAACAATTTTCTCTTTCTCTCCCTTCACAACCGTCCTTCACAACCGTCCTCGCTCCTTTCTCTTTCTCTCTCTCTCTCTTTCTCTCGCCGTTGCTCAAGACTCAAGACTCAAGTATTTCCACATATTTTTCTGATATTCGTATTCCCTTTGCTGCGGTCCCAATTCCAAGTTCCAAGTTCCAAGTTCAGCTCAGTTCAACTTGAACCAACTTTGAAGACTCCAGACTCAAGACCCAACTAAACCAAACCAAACCGAGCCAAGTAGGACCAAGTCTTCTTCTTCTTGTTCCCACTTTTATTCAACAAACCACAAGAAAGAAAGGGAACGTCTAGTCTGAAAGTAGCAGTAAAATTAAGTATATAGCGATATCATCATCATCGTAATAATAATAATAATAATAATAATAGGAACACGAGCACGAGCTCGAGCTCGAGTTCGAATCCGAGTAAGAGTAAAAGCTCTAGTCTAAATTTAACATGGTTTTTGCTCGTGTAACTAATCGCAGGCGTAACCTGGATATCCTTTTTATATAATGTTATGTTATGCCATGTAAAGAAGAGATGATAGAGAATGAAGAATGGAGAAGGTGGATGGATCTGGCTCTGGTAAATTCCTGGTAATCATTGAAGAGATCTCGCGTATTTGTATTTGTAAGTCGCAGGAAAACTCCAGACTCCAAACTCAAGACTGGAGACTGGAGACGCGGAGAAGAGAAGATTACAAGTTACAACTTCCATCAAGCTCAAAACTACAAACTGCAAGTACAATATGTAGGGTGTACAATGTACAGTGTAGATTGTAGATTGTAGAATGCAGAGGAACAAATAAGGGAAGATGAAGAGTCTGGGAGAGGAGAGAGCGTGTACTTAACTTTAACTTAACGTGGATTCGGCTTGAGCTGGAGCATAAAATTGATATATTATTGTCAGTGGTAAACTGGAGCTTGTTTCCTGATCTCTACTTTCTCCTTTCTTCTCTCTGCTCTGTACGTTTTACTTTGTGCTTTGGATAAACTTGAAACGTAAAATTGTAGGGCGTAAGTCGTCTCCGTCTTGATCTCCGTTTTCATCTTTCTCTGCCGTCTTTGTGTTTGTCCTTATAGTTGTTGTAGTTGCTAAGTACAGAGATATTTCTGGCAAATGCTGTACAACATGTACGAAATGTACAGTGTACAGTGTACAAGGCTAAGTGAAGCGGAGTTGAGTTGAGTTGAGTTGAGCTGAGCTGAGGTGAACTCTCAACTCTCATCTCATATCTACTACGTGTTATGTATGTGCCCATTATATTATATTATATTGCATGACTCTTTCGCTTTCTCTTTCGCTTTCTCTTTCTTCTTCTTCTCTTTCTTTAGCCTGCTTCTCCTTCTATATTAATAGAGAGATTACATAAAGTACAGAGCATTATATCCTACCCATGTTTTCACGGTGGAGGTAGGAACTAGAGGAAAGCACAAGGCACAAGGCACAAGGTAGCAGAGAGGAAAATGGAAGAGAGGAAGAGAGCAGAGAAAAAGATTTATCATAACCTCTCCATGTCCTTCCCAACTAGAGGAACGGAACATCTGTGTCATTTCATACTTTAGACAAGCGCGCACATGTACAATGTAGATATTGTGTATTGTATTGTGTTGTCTACCGTCTATACTCTATGCTCCATGACCTGGAGTCTCGAGTCTCGAGTCTTGAGTCTTGAGTCTGGAGTATAAACGTGGTCATGGTGTCTCATGTTTGATAGTAGACATATCGAAAGGAAAGAAAGGAAATTCTTCTACCATATACCGACTGCCAACAGCGTACAACGCACATCTTACAGTGTACAAGTTTTGGATTCCGGACTCGCGAGGTATTCAGGAAAATGAGCAGAAGCTTGAGGAAAGAGGTAGCATTGAAAAATTTCCCCTTCCTTTCCACCACATGAAACTCATGTGTCATGTCCTATTTGAATAAGCGCAGGAAGATCAGAGAGAAGAGAGCAGAGCACTGACTTCTCCTTTCTACACACAATATACAGAACGGAGCGGTAACTAGAACTTGACTCCGATTTATCACGGGAAACATAATATGAGCATGAAAATGGCGAATAAAATAGTCACTTGAAGCTTCCAGCTCCAAACTCCAAACTCCAAACTCCAAGCTACAGTTAATATACTAAACTAGAGACTCAAAATACCAAAATATATGGGTGGATGAAACTTTTAACGTGAGTGTTTTCACATCTCCTCTAGAATCAAGAATCAAGAATCGAGAATCGAGAATCTTGAATCGAGAATCAAGTCAAGAGAGGAAAACTAATAACAATAAAGCTCCAACACAGAAAAACTCAGACCAGACCAGCGCAGATCACATACTACAGATTCAGTATTTCCTCTACACGCTGCTCACATATTTTCATTTACATACACTGGAAAAATCCACGCATTCTCTATTACATTGTGCTGCGTTTGCTCAAGCACTTAACAGCTACAAAAATGAATACAGAAACGTAGTAAAACTGAGGTTTTTGGAATTTACAGCATACATTTTTGCACATTTTAAACTGTAAATGGAAAGTATTGATAATTAGAGAAAAGCAATTTTTTCTCAATTTGAACTCGAGAACAAACAAAAATTCCGCCAGTTGAATTTTCTTGCAGAAAAACTAAAGGCGCTTATTCTTTAGATACTAGATATTAGATAAAAGCCAACCAATTTTTGTTTCATTTTTAATCTTTAATGAAATCATATGAAATATGAAAAGGATTTTTATCATGAGACAACACAATTTGATTGTTTGTCCTCTGTCTTTTTGTCTTTGTTCTGTCAGCATTTTTCAGCTAAGACAAATTCCAACTCCAAGAAAAACTCCAAGTTGAAATCTAGATCAGCTGAATTCAAATCTGTAACAAAATCTCCAAGCTCCGTGGAATACGGATAAAAACGGAGGGAGCTGGAAAAAATGAGGCTCGTAAAACAATTTTACGAGGAATGGAACGAGACCAATGAAGAAAAAACATGAACATGTTTCATATCTTTTGTTTTCTTCCTCTTGTAATTCCATACTCCAGTTCCAGTTCCAGTCCATGAAAGTCAGCGTCAGAGTGGAGAAAAGCGAAAAAGCCCAGTGTGTTTTCTTCGCCTTTTCTTTTTTCCCTCTATCTTTCCGGATGTGACTTTGACGGCGTGCGAGTGTGACTTCCCCCGAGGACTCACTTTACTTTTCCCACACTACGCTTTCCGTCCAATGTCCAACGTCCAACTTCGTACGTCCGATGTCCGACATTCGACATTCGACATTCGAGCTCCGACCGACTGCCTGATTTTTTTCACAAACAATTCCAACGGCCACAAGGTTGACGGTTTGTTGATAGTGCAGCTATTTTTATATCGTCCATTTTTCCCTCGGCTGTTTGTCCACAGTTCTCAAGACTCAAGACTCAAGATGCTTCGAATTTCCAATGTATTTTGCCAACGTATTTAGTATCTACTTTCCACAGTATATGTACATTTTTATATGTATAAATCATATCATCATGTCCTACACTCTACACTCTACACGCTACACTATATACATGTGGAAAAAACTGTTTCACCATCGCGAGTTTTATTGGCAATGTGGAACGTGAAAAATTCCAGTCGGAAACAGAACAAACAAGATCAACCATTTTCAGTGATATTTTCCTTGTCGTTGTCATTGTCGTTGTCATTGTCGTTGTCATTGTCATTGGTGTTTGGAAAATTGCAAAGCATATTTTTTTTCTTGCTCTTGTTTCTTTCAGTCCACTCTCGTTCTGTTTTCCGCAAACACGTGGACGAATTTTTACACATGGCAGAAAATGAGAATGCACACGCACATATAGTAGGATTTTCTGCGTAGGACATTGAATACAATTTTTTGTCATGTCAATGAAATGAAATGATAAATGGTCAACTATAAAAACTGTGCAAAATTAGAAAACAATGTTGGAAAAAAAATCTCCTTTTTATTTCATCTGGTTTTGGTACAAATTGGTTTTGAGGTTTGAGTTTGGAGTCACATCTTTAACATGTATGCAATTTGTAGGAAGGATTCATTTTTAGATGAAAATTGTGATTATTTTTTACACGTTTCCGATTCCAGAATCCAAAATTAGACAGCAATGAAATGAAATGAAATGATACTCGTGATTCAGAATCACTTGTTCCTTTAATAGTAAGTGAAATTTAGAAAGTATTATAATGTCATTTCTCCGCCCCAACTCAAATTCCAAACTCCAAACTCCAAAGGAATGAGTTGACGACATGCTCAATGCTCAAAACCTCTACATGAAAAAATCACACATTCTAGATTCTCCATTCTACACTGTACATTTTGATGACAAGTTCCGTCAACTCACCATTAGACAAAAGACATTAGATCCAGAATTCAGAATCAAGTCTCGAGTCTCGAGTTAACTCGATTTGACTGGAGTCGGGAGTCAAGAGTCGAGTTGACTTGACGATGGCAAAAAAATCCAATGTGTTGAATGTTGAATGCGTTTCCTTCGTATTTTTTTCTGGTTGATTCTTTTTGGAGCGGAAATGATCATGAGGGAAATGACATGACCCGATGGCTCATATTATCATTATCATTATTATTACCACTGGCCTCAATTTTTCCTATAAGGGAAAAAACTCATATTCTACTGATGTGAGTACGAGAATACGAGTTCGAGTACTCGACTGAATGAATCGACTTTACTCGACTTTACTTGACTTTACTTGACTTGAACATTGAGCATTGAGCATTGAGCATTGAGCATAGAATCTCGTATCACTTTCTTTTCTGTCTTTAACCTCCTTTTCCCCACTATATTTTATTCCTTTCAATAATACTAAGTTGCACCTGTCCAGAGTCTAGAGTCTAGATTCTAGATTCTAGAGTCTAGAGTCTAGAATTCTATTCATGTCCCATTCCATCAGCTTCTCTTTTTCTCTTGGCTCTTTTCTCTGGCTCAACTTTTATTTCCCTCCTTTTTATAAGAGAGTAAAAGTGTAATCAACACACTGCGATTTCAATCCCACTTTCCACTTTTCATTCTCCATTCTCAATTCTCCACGTACAATCCAAAATGAGCGAGTTACATGAGGAACGTACGTTTTTCATGTGTATCAACCTTCTTATTACTTGTGCAGATATCTACGAGTGCCGAGTGCCGAGTGACGTTCGTTCGTGTGTGTGCTGATGTGGGCAATATCAAAAAACTTGACGTTGGTTCTCAAGTGCTGTAAAGAGTAAAGGGCAGTCACAAAACCAGCATCCGAATCAGAATCAGCAACATCACACACGTCAAACATCACGTATATTGCAAAGAGTAGCTAAATTGAGCCGAGTTGCCTTGTGTTGTGTTGTGTTGAGGAGAAAATAGAAAAAATGATGCAGTTTTCTACAGCTCGCCTGCATGAAACAACCAAGTGTGTTTTGTGTTTTGTGTTTGGTGTTTTGTATTACGTAGACAAGAGATTGGAGATAGGAGTATCTATACGGCGTACTTATTTTTGTCCCAGTTTCCAATTCTCTACTCCTGTTTTGGACGTTGGGCTTTTGAAATGTTGCGTAAGGCCTGCATTTCAGCACCGTTGTGACTATAAACTGTACTTGTGCTATTCGAGTATTCGAGTAGTTGTAGCAGTTGGCAAAAGCGTTGCATATCTCAATCAATGCGAATGGCGTGGATTTGCAGCTGAGAACGGAGCACATAGAACGGAGGATGGAGAATGTAGAATCCAGAATGTAGAATGTAGAAGTGACCATGAGAAACTCTTTTATATATTATACAGCATACAGAGTACAGAATACAGAGAATATAAATAAAATAAAATACACAACTCCACAACTTTGAGCCATAAAAGACCACTGGGGCCATAAACTTCAATTGACTCAGTTTTTCCCGCCGTTCCCTTGCAACCAACGACCAACAACCAAAAAAAACAGTCAAACACTAGAACCTAGACACCAGAAGCTAAGAGCTAGAAACTAGAAACTAGAAACGAGAATCGAGAATCGAGACACTAAACAGGAAAACGAGTAAAATCTTTATCCGCATCTTTGTCTCCATCAGTCAATCGTTTGTCTTTATTTAGACCAAAGTCCAATTCTCACACATCTCTTGAGACTCGAGACTCGAGACTCGAGACTTGAGACTTTAGACTTGAGCTCCGAGACAAAAACAACGACAACGACAAGGACAACGAGGATGACGGAAACGGGAGTGCGAATGCGAATCCAAATGGACAAATTCGGAGACAGGGCTGAAAATAATATCCACAATACAATACAATAGAAAATAGAAAGCAGTAGAATACAGATAAATTTATTTATTGCTTTGCCTGATACACACTTTTCCTGAAATAAACAATTTTATCCCTACGTCTACAGTCTACAGTCTATTCAAGTCTCGTGTGAATGCTCTGTATAAAATAATGCGTAGAATCTAGAATCCTCTCATAATTCACAATACAAAATTCCTACATGTATGAAAATAATGTCTAACGTTTATATATTATATTTTCTGGACATTTATCCTTTGTGCAATATTAGACGTGCTCAATGCTGAGTGCTGAATTTTGAGGGCTGTTGATAATGTTTCAAGCTTATTTCATTTTTGAGCACACTTGATAAATGTAATTTGCTCTGTATGAACTATGAACTATAAACTTTGAACATTGGACACTGTGCTTTGTACAAATAAACACTCAATCATCAGTCATGAATCATGAATCATCAAGAACTCTACAAAAACTGTGCATCATCTTAATTAGCTCTGGACTCTGCATTAAGTAAATGCACTTGGAAAATGGACATGAAAATGAAAATGTGTGCCGTATCAATTCACAAACACAAAAACACCCAAACACGCATACACAGAATGACCTAGTATTTTCATCCTTTTCATCTCTCCGGCAGCCTTATTTCTATTTCTATTTGTAAACTACGTGCATGGAATTTTAAAAGGCAGCAAATATCAAATATCAAACATCAAACAGCAAACAACACAAAATATCTGATGCACATACATTTATTCATGTTGATATTGATACTGATGCACCGCGTTTGGACGTTTAGATGGGTCATGCGGAGGGATATTTAATTTTGTCCCTCTTTCTGTTCTTCAATCTAGAATCTAGAATCTAGAATCTACAATCTAGAACATATAGAATGCCATTTCACATTACACGCGCGAGCTTGGAATTCGGAATGAAATTGATGATGTTGGGATGATGATTGAAAATTTTAAATTTCGTGCTCATGATACTGACTGGTGACACATATTAAATTATCTGTACTATATATATACATAACTACAAATGCAACTGCGTATTGCGTATTAAACCTTTGAAGAGAACAAGGACAAAAAAAATATTAATAGAAGGCGGGGGAAATTCAAATTCAAATTCAAAAATCATGCTTGGTAAATCAAGGACAATGGCTTGTCATATTCCTTTGGTCCGTAATATTTACAAATGCCTTTTTCTCTACTCCGGACTCTGGACTCTGGACTTGCCTGTCGCTCGTCACTCATCACTCATCGCCCCTCCGCAACGGCATATTAATAAACAAATGAATTTGAGGATATCAAAACTCGTATTTCTATTTTCTGTGTGCATTTCCTTTTCACGTTTTCCATCCCTGTTGATTGTTGATTCATTTGTTGGTTTGTTGGTATTTGTGACAACATTTTCTGATAAGTCACCCGATTTAAAAATTTGAAATAATGAATTGAGTTTTTGGAATTATTGAATTCTCCGTTTCAAATTTGTGCCAACGTAATGAATTGGGTGAAAAAAGGGGACTGACAATGTAATTAATATTACATTTTCAACGAGGACATGTGTGTTTTGTGTTTTATGTTTTGTATTTTGTAACAAAATGTGATGTGATGTGTTGATGTGTGATATCGGATGACAGAAATATGTAGAGCGTTATCTCTAATGTAATTAAATAGACAGGCGAGTTCAATCCAGTCCAATCCCATTCAGCTCAGTTCAGCTCAATTCAATTTAATTCATAATGGATGACAAAGGGAAAAGGAGAAAATTACAAAGGAGTAAAAGAGTTGTTTAGAGCACAGGGAAATAAAGAAGGAGAATAAGTTAAGAAATATCTTGTATAAAGAAAGGGCAAAGAGGAGAAAGAGAGAAAGAGAGATGAAATAAAATAATGATGAATGAATGAAATAAGCGGAGCAGACGAAAGTACAATAATAAACAAGAGGAATTTCATGTCTTTATTCTTTTCTGCATTGTACACGGAACAAAGTACAATGTGCATTCTGCTCGCATGTTGTACGTTGTACTATTTACTATTCCACTAGTCGACTGTTCCATGCTTCATGCTCCGTGCCCAATGCATGTTGTATTTGTATTGTAGACAGAGTTGTGCGCTGCATCTCACTGGCTCTGGCTCTGGCTCTGGTACTGTAATATTTAATAAACTCATGAACGTCTCAGTCGATGAAAGGGAAAAAGGGAAAAGGAGAAAAGAAAGAAAATGGAACTCCTTATTTTTCTAAATAAGACGCCTCTACGTTCTATTTTCTACTTTGTACATAATCCAATTTCTTAGGAAAAAGAAGAGAACAGTGAAGAAAGGAAAGGAAGCTGTACTTTATTTGTACATTTGTACATTGTACACGCTTCTTGGAGATTCTCAAGATTCTGCACAAGATTCACGAGTGAGTGAGAGAATGAAATGAAATGCTCGCACCTCGTTTGTAATTCTTCTTATTTTAGTTGATTCTCTCTTCTCCTCTGTCTTGTGTGTTCTTCTGTTGTCTTTGTCTTTCGCTGTAGCGTGTAGAGTGTAGAGTGTAGTCTGTAGATTGTAAATAGTTTGCACGGTGTAGTTGTTGTATTATTCCGTGAATTGCTTTGACAGAACGGGGAACAAAAGAGGATTCTTTCTTTGCATTCTACCGCTCAGACTTTACTAGATTCTAGATTCTAGACTTTACTACTGCAACCCGGCTCAACTCAAGTCCTTACATCAGCAACTACTTGCTGTGCCAGCTTAATGAAAGTTTCACATCTCTCCCCCAATTTTTTAAGACTTTTTTCCTCAACTACAATCTAAATTCTACAATTTACAACCTACAATCTCAAGTCTACAGAATAGGAATACAAAACTCTGAATAATGTCTGCAGTCGACAATGTGATGCACACTCAAAACTCCTTGTACAATGTACACTGTACATTGTACAGTGTAGAAAAAAAGAAGAAAAGGATTTCCTTTTTATGCTCCCAGCTCCCAGTTCAGTGCGTGGAAAATCCAAATCCAAATCTAAATTTTATAGCAACGCACGTGTGTCAAATTTAAATTCTTTTCCAACAATTCTCATTTTGTCCAGTTTCAGTTCAACTTCCAGCTGCAGCTGAAATTCCTTGCTTTTTTTCAAAATTTACATATATAATCCGTCATGTTTTCCTCAGTTTCTTTTGTTTTTCCGCTCATTGGAGCTCGTTCTAAAATAAGAAAATGTAGTAAATCACCGTGTTTGAACTTTCTATGACTTTTCCACTGATATTTAATCAACGGTTCAAGGATGTTTAGGTTCTAGGTTCTAGATTCTCTTGACTGTGCATTCTGGATTAGGGATGCATGTAAAATGAGAAATGTGCCTATGTGTTTATCATTTAGAGTCCCTTGGATGAGATTAAATCTACTTTTGAGATGCACCATTTCATGCTCAACTATCATTATCATGGTGATCGGTATTAGTAAATCAATTTTTCAAGGGCATCATGTGATGCACAAAGGAAATTGGATTGGAGAAATCCCGGATCCTGGATACTGGATATCATTTTCAAATTTCCCTCCCATCAGAAATGAACTAATTCATTTTTTAAGGGGGAGGAACAAAACAAAAGCAAAGCTCCTGTTCCTTTTAATGATGTTCAGGAGCTCCTATTTCTAATGCAACCGGAAACCGAAAAGGAAAAGTGAAACCGATACCGAAACCCAGTCCAATTTCCCACCGCGTAATTTTTCCAACGGGCAAAATTAACTGCGGTCTCTGTAATCCGCCTTTCGCCATTTACCATTCGGCATTCAAATCGCGTGCTCAAAGTTCTCAAAGTAGTTATCCAGTTAGTTAGCGAACCTTAATATTTAATGCAGATGTATTAGATTTCTATATAATTAATGAGTCTCTCCTTACGTTTAATGGGAATGAGAATGGGAAGGAGAATCCTTCAACTTGTATCAGTAAATGTCGCTCTGTCTATTCAACCCTGTCCATTGTCTATTGTTCAAATCCCGAGCTAAATTATGCACCGAATGTTTCATTATTCATCCTCTCTCATTTCTTCTCCAATTAATATCAAAACTCAAAACACAAGCGCAAATTCACAGTACATTTTCCATTCTTGGTTCTTGATTCTCAATTCTAGTTACTCGCTACTCGTTACTTGCCTAAAAATTCATGTGTAAAGTGGAAGGACATGGATCCGTTACATTTTACATTTATTTTCTCTCTGTATCACTATCCTAAAATGGTGACTGGCGACTAGTGAATGGTGACATTTAAAATGTACAATGTGTAATTAGACCAAAATCAATCAGTCGGTTTCAAACTGACAAAATCCATTAGTAATTTGTGATACTGAATTTGTGGATTTTATTTTAAATTATTATTGCTCAAAAAGACTCAAGGGTTGTTGAACAAACAGTAATCACAGAAACAGGCTCAGAAAATTGTCCAACCTGCGTTCGTTTTACATCAATATCCAACGAACCAGGATTGGTCGTAGTCTTAGTTAGTCTTAAGTTGCTCCAGTAGCGTAGCCAGTTTGGCAGGCCTCGTAGGCACAGGCCTGCCAAAATTTTGAATTTTGTTTAGAAAATGGCCAGTCAAAGGAGCTCTCTGGGTGCTTTATAAGCAATTTGCTCTATGTAAAACTGTTTTCTGAACTTATGCCTACCAAAGTATTGAGCTGCCTACAAAACAATTTGAGCTGCCTACAAAAAAAAATTGAGCCACCTACCAAAAAATTTGAGCTGCCTACAAAAAAGTTTGAGCTGCCTACAAAAAAATTTGAGCTGCCTACAAACAAAATTTGAGCCACCTACCAAAAAATTTGCGCTGGCTACGCTTCTGAGTTGCTCCACTAAAAAAAGAAAGTCTAGAAGTCTAGTTATTCTGCAGTAAATAGTGTAGCAGATTAAAAAGAACAATGTCAAATGTCAATAGTTGTAATCATAATAAATCGGACGTCTGATAAAAGGGTTGTAAAATATGAATGAAATAATTGTACATGTTACAATGTGGGCACAATAATCAAGTGAATGAATAAATACAGGATTCAGGAGTCTGCTCTGATAACTCTGATAAAATTAAAATTAAACCTTGGCTCGTTGCTCGTTGGTCGTTTGTGGTGGCTTGTTTTGTTTTTTGTGCTGTGTTGTGTTGTGTTGGGAGGACAATTAAATTGACGCCTTCACCCAACACGTCAACTTTCATTACACGTTGCACATAAATACACTCCACAATGTATTTATGTGTCCCGTTGTACGTCACAACAACTTTTATTAATTTTGACACGCGTCCTTTCACCTCACGCCAATTCCAATTCCAGTGCCAGTGCCAGCGAGAAAAGAGGCATAAACAAAAGTGTATAAAAAAGTTGCATGGGCCTATCTTTTGTGTATCTTTCCTATATCTAATATCTAATATCTAGACAAGGAAAATGACAGAAGGATTGTAAACATTATCTGTAATCTGTATTGTGTGTTGTGTATTGTGCTGTTCTGCGTTGATTTGTGTTATGTTGTGCTTTGTTTTGCTTTGCTCTAGTGCCTGGTGTCTAGAACCTCGTTCTAAGAAATGAGACTAGTCTTAATGAATTGGATTAGATGAGATGCCCTTCAAAATAAATTGATTTATTGTTAACATTTCCGTCTCTCTTATCCGCTTTCTCTACATTCTACACTCTGCACTTTTATGATTGCTACCACTGCTTTTCCCCCTGGTTCATGTCTTGAGCGTTGAGCGTTAAGTGAATTAAATCAATGTTGGTTTTACAAAGGTAAACCAATTATTATGTTAATGATATCTGATTGTATTTTGTCTTTTTCTTTGGTTTTGGTTTTCAGGAACAAGAAATTGGAGCAGGTAAAAAATAAACAAGAAAAAGACGAGAACTGACGCCATTTCATTTCAAAAATGTGGAACAGTGAAACAAGATTATCTGATATTACACCGGGAAAACTCTTGATTGATCCGTGTAAAAATTCGGAGCATCTGCTCAGAAATCTGCAACTGCTCTCTTCATCTTTAAAATTTAAAGTGTCGGACTAAACTTTGAATTTTGGATTTGAGTCAACATTTGATATTCGATATTCGAATATTTGTGAAAAACCTGGATCTGGATTTCAACTTTTATATTTTAGATACGTGTGGTGCTATCCTACAAATCCTACAAATCCTACAAATTCTACGAATCAAATAGTGTTTATTGTTTATTCTACTGTAAAGTGAACAACGGATCCGAATCCGAATTTACACCCCTTTTTTCTGCACTCTCTGAAAAAATAAATAAATATGGGTGAATTTGTCGTCTTGTCAATTTTGACAGTATTTTTCTGGATGGGAATAAGCGGTAAGTAAAAATCCACTTTTGACTCTTGTCTTTTCTCCCTTTTCTAAAATTCATAATATTTTTTACATTGCACATAGAAAAAAACATCTCTTCTCCACCGTTCATATTTTAATATTAACTCAAGATCAAGCAGCAAAACATCCGTGTCAAATTGATTCCCTGGCTTTTTCCTTTTCAATATTTGGTATTAACTGTTACTATAGTTACTAGACTAGATTCTAGATTCTAGATTCTAGAGTCTAAATTCATGCCATTTTGACAGATTCAAAAACCTGTACTTGGCTAAAATACAAAATACAAAGGGATTGAAACTCAAAAACAGCACCATAACACAGAATATAGAACAACACCGCACGTCCGTCACGTCACGTCACGCCGGCTCACGTAGAACGTAGAATGTGGAATGTCGAGTAGACAGTTGGCAATTTACAGCGTATTTCTACAACGTCGTCCTAAACCTTGTATCTTGTGACTTGAGCCTTGAGCCTCGAGCCTCGAGCCTCAAGTATTAAGAGGATGAGGAACGTGAAAAAGGGAAGCGTAACAATATGGTGTCTTTCATTCCATTCCAGTGGGATCTTTCCACATATTTTTTTGGCAGTTGGTTTGTTTAGCATTGACAGAAGAAGGAAAGAGGCGAAAGGGTAAATATGTACATTTCATAATGATAGGATTTCTGGAACGTGTGGTGTGCCAGTGTGTTGTGAGTCTCGAGTTTCGATTGTCGAGTGTTGAAAATTGAGAATCCACAATCCAGAATCGAGAGTTGGGAGCAGAAAGGAGAAGCTGGTGGAGAGCCTTCAAACTGACTGACATGTTCTCTCGTTCTCTCGTCTAACAATTCGGGCAGTGAGTAGTCAGTTATCCCGTCACTCAGACAGACAAACGTACAAATAAGGTTTCATTATCATTACTTTTGACATGAGTCCCACTTCCCACTTTCCAACTTGTACTTTCTAGTTTCAACTTGCCCGTCTTTTCCCGTTCTCCGTACTCAAAACTCCAAACTCCATACTTGATGCACATACTGCACACGCAGTCTAGAATACGCAGGATGATTCCATGTAAATAACTCTACAGTGAAGCTACCAGCAACGACAACTAACAAAAACGGTACCTCTATTCCATTTTCCACCATTTTATATCAAACGAACAAACACACGCTACACGTTGGAATGTCAAATACCTTTGGTTTGGTTTGGTTTTGAGTCCTGTGTATTCCGCGTTTTGCGAAATCCTGTCGACGAAATTTGATGGAATTCAAAGTCCTAGTCGAATTCGAATTCGAGTGGAGCAAGTCATAATAATATGAGTAAATCATGTGTGTGATTCAGTCGTATTCCTATTCCTATTCGCATTTAGTCAACTCAACCAAACTCGAGTTTCGAGACTCGAGACTCGAGACTCGAGTCAGGTTGAAAGGAGACGAGTTTCGAGTCTAGTTTAGTTGAGTCAACTCGAGTAAGCTCCACATATGACAGACTACAATGCAATTTCCGGAAGAAGAGAAACAGTAATGACGGCATTGAAAAGTGAACGTTAAACCTTGTGTAATATTCCTTCTGTCTAGATTTTCACCGTGTCTAGAGTCTAGACTCAAACTCACGAGTCTAGAGTCTAGAGTTTGGAGTTTGGAATTTAGAGACGGAATGCACGGGTGAAATAATTTATTCATGGAAATTCTACTTTTACTTTCAAATCCGGAACATGAACAATGAACATTGAACATTGAACGTAAAAAGGAACATACAGACATTGCACAATTTCTACATGTATTTTCCAGTTCCAGTTCCAGTTCCAATTCGAGCTCCGGTGCACCTTAC
The DNA here is from genome assembly GCA_034698265.1 of Sminthurinus aureus. Classification (NCBI taxonomy): domain Eukaryota; kingdom Metazoa; phylum Arthropoda; class Collembola; order Symphypleona; family Katiannidae; genus Sminthurinus; species Sminthurinus aureus. The sequence continues at coordinate 5,212 of JAQGBH010002389.1, read as the reverse complement.
ATTTATTTACGTGAACGTCATATGAGTAAGGAAAAGTCAGCTTTCAAATTCACAGACGAAATGCCTAAATCTCTAAACTTCCAGACTCCAGATTCTAGATTCTAGATTCTACACAGAGAACGAAAGAGTGAGTTGAGTTAGATTTCCATTGCTTTGCTTTGGTTTTGCCTTGTGATTTGGCTATATTTAATTGTGGGAAAGTTGTAAGGAAATCAAACTCAATCCAAGTAAACTCAACTAATTTTGATGGATTCTGAGAATCAGTCACTGGAATCAGGAACTGGAAATCTGAAAATTTAACAAGATAAGAAGAGAATCCTTTTCCAATAAAAGTTCTTTGACTCTTTATTAAACTCGCATATGTTTCTCCATTCTCCCCATTCAATTGTTCAATGCACCATGATTCGTGATCCGCAGTCGAGACTCTAGATTCTAGATTCTAGGCTTGGGCCTTGCATATCGAATGTCGAGTCTCGAATCAAGAGTCAAGAGTCAGTAGAAATTACATAAATGCATAAATAAACCCTTCTGCACCTTTTCATAAACTTTCAATCAATATTCCATCAGGGCAAACAAAAACCTTGGCAAGTTGGCAAGAGTTTAGCGAATGTACAATTTACAATCATTTAGTCATAAATACACGAGCCTTGTGAAAATGTTTGTACACTGTCAGACTTGAGACTGCAAAAAATATTGGCAACGACCTGAAGCAGACACAAATACAACTGATACTGATTGTGATTTGGATTCTGATTCCAATTCCAATTCCATTGATGCACAATGTACGTTGTATGTTGAAAATGTGTGTGTATGTCATTTGGAGTGTGCTTTGATCTTCAAGGTGTTTGTTTACGGCTTATCAATACCAATGTCGATGTCGATGCCGATGCCGGCGAAAGATGAAAGGTGCATCTTTTCACAGTATTCCAAGCACAACAAGTAAATACTCTGCAGTTCACACTGTACACTGTGCACTGTGCACAGAGTAGTTTACACATGGCAACTTAAAGAAAGTGGGAAATTTTTGTACAAAAATAGAAAATAACCAAGAGAAACTGGAGTCAAGTGAAAACTCAAAACTCAAAGCACATGAAAAATAGAACATTTTTTCTGCGCTTTCTCTCCTGTGTTTTGCGAATGTATTTTATACACTCGGACTCGGACTGGATTCTCTATTCTCGATTCTAGCATCTGCAGTGTGCAGTGTGCAATCTCAAGATTCAAGATTCAAGATTCAAGACTCAAGTCTCAAGACTCTTTTCTCAATTCTATACTTTTCTCTTCTTTTTTTTACTCAGCCTCGTTTTCTTTAAAAGGGCACGCAAAGAAAAGCAAGAAAAGAGGAAAGAGCTCCATCCTTTCTCTTTCATTTTGGAGCAAAGGTCCAAGTTGAATTCCAACTCTAAGTACATACAAGTCGAATGACTCTTATCTCCTTCATCTCTTCATCTTCTTCGTCTTGGTTTTCCTCTTGGTCTTTGCCAACATCTGACGAACCAACGAGAACGAAGAGGAGAAGGCAAAGGAGAAGAAGCCAACGAGTGAGGAAACTGAGGAAAAGAGGGAAAGGAAAACGAGACAGCATTTTTTGCTTGTCTACTGTCTACTCTTTTTGTGAAGGTGAAGAGTAAATAGTAAAGAGTCGGAAAGGAGAAATGTACAGTGTACAGAGGAAAGTGAAACGAGTTGTGAGAGTGTGGATAAGAGCTATGAAATGCGAGTGCGAATACGTGGAATGTAACAAAAATGAAATAAATAGAAAAGAGCCAAACGAGAAAAAGACCGAGACGGAGAAGATTGAGCGGGAGACTTTATGCCTCCTATGAATTCAACATAACCTTTTCCTCTCAGATTTTTTCTCCAGTCTCTTTTCTTTACTTTCTTCACTCTCTTTTCTCTTTGATACTCTTCATCTTTTGCCCCTTTTTCAATGACTCTAGATTCTAGACTCTAGATTCTATACTCGAGGTTTTAGACTGTAGACTGTAGAATCTAGAATCTAGACTTGAGCTCTCTTTTCGCCATGAACCTCTAAATTTGCACTAGATGAAAAAACTGCGTGAGATTTTGAAAGAACCACGGAGAAAAATGTACAAAAACCAGCTGTACTGATATTATGTATGTAGAACACGGAAGAGCCGTGTAAAATACACAAAAAGTTAAAACCCGTTCAACATTCAACATTCAACACTTTTATAAAAGGAGGAAAAAATATGATTAATGTGTTGATGAAACTCATCTCACCTTTTCAAATGTAATTTCCAGTATATATATACCTACGGATTTCGCATTTCCTATTCCACACTTTTCTTTTACTTTGATAATTTTTTAACCTCCTAATTTTCTTCAAGCTATTGAGCATTGGGCATTGATCATTGAGTATTGAGTATTGACGAATTTCGTAAGTAAATTTAGAATCTAGAATCTAGAATCTAGAGCTCAGACGTGGGTCATTTCTTTTCTCACTTTGAGAGAACAAAAGGTTTATCAGATTGGACGTTGAAGTCGTGTAATTGAAATAAATTGAATTAAATTTAGATTACCCTCGACGTGTGAAAAACTACCAAGAACATTTGATATCCATTTCCATTTTTACTCATTGTACAACTTACAACGTACAACGTCTGCCTTCTTTTATACCGAGTGAGTTTATTTCCCAGTGTTTAGAATTCAAAATTCAAAATTCAATGCTGGAGCGAACTCATAAAACTTGAAATTAAATTCCAAGTTTAAAACCGCCTTGTTTTTTACGACTTACAACTCAAGACTCAAGACTCTAGACTCTAGATTCTGGAATTACGACTTGGCAGACTCATAAATCATTGATATTACGAGCAGATATTCACCGCACAATTGATTAAGTACTTTTTAAATGTCACTACCATTTTTTCCAGGACAAGGCAAGACAAGGCAAAACTCCCTACAATCTACAATTAATTTAAAAATCCATGTACAATTTAAATGTCTCGCTGTACGTAGTACGTGCAGCTTTCATACAAGCATATGTACATAAATATGACAATGGCATTAAAAATAGGTTCAAGCTTGTTTTCCCCTCTCCTTGTTTCTTGTTTCTTGCAGCATTTGTACATGTGTAATGTGTATTTCATCTTTGTAAATACAACCACAAAACAACATGATGCATAAATGACGCAACACATTTTTCCAACTCAAGTTCCAGCTTCAAATTCAGCTCCAGCTCCAGTCCAGGGAACCGACTTACTCACATCATCTACAATCCAATCAACATATTTAAAAGTATGACAAAGAGAGGAAATACGCATAGAACAAGAAAAGCTTACCATCGCGATACAGCTCTATGGTTATGTTTACGTCTCTTACGGGTGTGACGTACTTGATATTTGGTTTTAATAGCCTCGGCATCGACATTGAGCATTGAGCATTGAGCAGTGAAAATACTCGACATTTTTATCCCGCATAATTTATTAGTGTTCAAAGTTCAGTGTTCACAAAAATTGGAATTCAAATTCAAATGCTTCCTGAAATTGTTTTTGCCGTCTTCTCTGTTTCTCTGTCTCTGTCAACTTCAGGGCAGACAGCAGCAGTTCTAAGTTCCATCCATTTCTATAATTTTATTTACGCGTAATCATAATGCACAATGCACAATGCACAATGCATTGAAATAATATTATATTATATGATGTGCTTCACTGTATACTGTCTAGTTTCTACTGTGCATGTGCATGAAACAAGGACGGTAATATAAATACTTGTGATGTCACGAGTCGCGAGTTTAATAATAAATAATCATGAAAAATACACACACACATGCTCAATTACACGGAGTAGGATGATATTCTTCCCTGTCACACCCCAAGACTTTGCATCTCAAATCTCAAATCTCAAGTCAACTGATGCTAGATGCTGCACTTCATTACGTAAGAATGTGAGCAGCCGCATAAACTCAGAACACAGAACACAAAACAGAGGCAGAGTTGAATGAATAATGAGAAATGCACTGAGCAACTTAATGACTCAATGACTATACGTTTGCAGGACGGCACCTCCAAAATCTATTGTACTTGAAACCTTGAAACGAAACTATATGACTTTATCTCAAATCTTCAAGTTTAAGCCCACATCATTTGTTGTTTTTGTTCAAAATTCAAATCATACTGAATATTAAATACTGCCAATGAGGAAACTTGAAAATATCGTACTATACAAATTTACCTTGTCATATTTTTTCTCCCTTGTTTGAATTTGAACAATATGGAATATGGAACTTGAAGGCAGAAAATGAAATTCTATACGAGTTTTGAATTTATCATGTATCTACGTACTTGGAAAAACAAGAGAGTATTACTTTTACAGGGCAACGGAGACGGATATAATAAAAGAATAAGCCTGACCATATAATTTTTTTAAAGATTATGGATTATGGATTACAGAGCGGGAAAGAAGGGAAACATTTTAAAACCAGATAAATATGCTCAAAAAGACGGTGTAATAAATTGTTCATCTTTGTCCACGGATTTTGGCTATTTATATTCCATATTGAATTTACATGTAAAAAATACTTGGTAATGACAAACTCTCCCTATGAAATTGATATTAAATAAAAATGAAATAAAAATTGTTGGGAGAAGAAATAACTCAAACTCAAGCTCAAACTGAAGTATAAATACAAAGACGAGGTCAACAGTCTACAACAAGGACAAAACGACAATAGAAAACAGAAAGAGAAAGAGGAAGGATCAGGCTCAAGAGCCGGAGCAGAAACATAGAAACATGCCCGCTTATTTATCAGCTGAAACCAGAAACCCGAAGAAGAGGAGCATTTTTGTAATCATCACCCAGGCATACGTAAATGCTCCATAAATACATGCAAAGTCAAAGCCCTTTCATTTTTCTACTTCCTTCAGTACATACTGTACAATGTGAACAAGAGAAGAGCTTGAACCTTTGTTCGAGTTTTTCCTCTCATTTTTATGTGCATGAATATGCAAACACAAAACAAAGAGCACACAACACAAATTCCTTACACATGTAACTACACTGTGGTTGTACAATGTACATGTATGAGTATAATGTAGTGTAATAGCTCCATCGATAAAAAATAAAATGACAACTTGACTCAACGGTAGAAACCTTGTACGCTGTACACTCTACACTAGAGGGACTTAAATTTACATGTTTTGAGAAAATTTAAGTCAGGACCCCGTCATGTTGTTCCTTTTGATGTAAAAAA
>JAQGBH010002388.1:0-24803 GCA_034698265.1 Sminthurinus aureus | reverse complement strand
GCTTTTATATTTTTCCAACTATTGCGGCGGCAATAGTCAATTCAATACTATTGTTATTCAATAATTGAACTTCAATACTATTGAATACTCAATTCCACGAGCTCTAATATATACATATTACACAAGTGCGCAACAAACTGTCTCATTTAGTGTTTAATGCATATTAATGCATAATACCTATTAAATACTACATTAGATGCGTAGTGTGTGTGGTGATCAACATTATACATAGAACATAGAGCTGAAGCTACTTATAGTTGATTTTACCTTGCTCTGTGAAAAAACTATAACAAAACCACCTCAAAATATCCTTGTTTATTGGGTTTTTAATTTATTGTAAAAACACTTGATTTTTTTTAAGTTTTCTGTGTAATGTGTAATGTAAAATGTGGATTGCACATATACATGGAAGATGAAATGTTTAAAATTTAAAGTTTCAAGAGTTGCATGTCAGGAGTGCACTTATTACAACATATATTATGTTATTATACATTATGCTCCAAGTATCGATGGATGAACGATGGATTTCTTGAGGGTGATTGAAAGTCCGTAATTCTTTTGACCACCTCTTTTTATATAAAACATGCACACTATTATCTATATAATATAACGCTTGTGATTCCAACACGCTTGTGATTCCAACACGCATCACGCATCTATAAAAGATGCAAGCAAAAACTAAAAAAGAGAGAACAAGTTCATAAGCTTGCAACACCAACACGATCACTAGTCAATAATCAATAGAAAATAGTGTAGTTCAAATTAGAACTGGAACATGAAATTAGATGAAAAATGGAATGAACCAGAAGCTCTAGACTGTTACATATTTTTTTTAGGTTTGGAGCTTTGAATTTTGAAAATTGGGCGGTGCGGTGTGGTATAAAACAATTTAAGTAGTTACACTTTTTCCCTCATTCTAATTTTAAACAATTTGTCCATAAATCAAAAATCAACCGTGGTCGTATTTTTACGGGAGAAAATCACTGTAATTCAGCACTATTAGCGTGAATCAAGAATCTAGAATCTCAAGATACATGAAAGTGAGAGGATTTTTACTTTCATTCTCATTATAAATCTGCTAAGGTACAAATACATCACTAATAACGTCCCTTTGGGTCAAAAATACTGGAAATCCTCTTGGTTTTTATCCAGCATCCAGTTCATTTCGTTTCTTTTTTTTTACTCTGTTATTCTTTATACGAATATGGAACATGGAACATGGAGCATGAAACATGAATGAAATATCTAATTCACACAGTGACTAATCACCGCAGGAGCCTGTTAAAACGTCATAATTCATTTTTGTTCCTTTTCATTTTGGATTTTGGAACGGAGAGCATGAAATTGTTCTCGTGCCAAAAATTGGCGACTTGGCCATTCGTCAACGTTTGTCTTTCATCTACTGCCTACTTTCTACTGCCTGGTGCTCTGGAGTTTCAAGTCTGGAGGCGAACTGAGAACAGAGATATTTAACAAAAATTAAGCTTGTACAGATGCACATTACATGTTGTACAAAATGAATTGCTTTTTTATTGTTACGGGTAGTAATATTCATGACGAGACCCGCAACAAAAATGGATAATGGACAAAACTTAACAACTAAGATTTTGAAAGGCTGGAATATATGTACGTATATATATTTATGTAACATGCTGAGACTAATTAATTAGCAAAGGAAACCTACACTTTCATCTGTGATCTTTAATTTTACAAACATAATACAGTGTTCAGTTTATACTCAATACACACACATGCATTTTTCCTCGTGTGTAATTGACTACTTACAATTCCACTCAGAATCCTCCTTTGTCTTACTTTTAATTGGACAAAAGGCCGGCCATGGTTTTAAATTGAGCAAGCACATAAGTACACAAGTATGCGTAAACGTAAACGTAAATGTACACATTTACGTACATTTTGTCTTGTGGATTGTACATATATGAATGGAATGGACGAGATAAATTATACTCTTAGTCTTGAGTCTACAAACTACAAACAGTAATTTTATAGAGTATGAGCCATATTCACATAACAAGGAGATTCCTCATTTTCCTCACAGATTATAATAATATGATAATTTAATGTTAATGCTAATGATGATGATGATATAGAATGGACAAGAAGAAAAAGAAGAAGAAGAAGCGTAGGGAAAACTGAAGTAAAAAACATTGCTGGAGGCTTAAATTCTAAATTCACTTTTATTTCACATGTATCTAAAATCTAAAATCTAAATCTATGATTTTATTTCACGGTGAAAATGGGTGCGTGCTGGTAAATCCTAGGCATCTTTTTCTCTTTCAATTTTCAATGAATAAACCTCTGCATGAGGTCTGGTTTCTGTTGTTCTCAATTCAAAATTCTTAATTTACTTTTAAAAAACATTATTATTAGTAGTTCAAGTTTGCCATTTTTCTGCTACTTTTCTTACTCGTCAGCTTGTAAAGGAAAACTGAAAGTAGGGATATGATTTCCTGAAAAGCATTTGGATTTTGGATTTCCTTACTTTGACATTTCTCTGTAAGTTTGTTCATTGCGAATGAAATGTGTACTTTTATTTTCTCTTTGGTTTCATTGTCCCTGTTTCGGTGGCTGTCTCTGGATATTATTTACAATTTACAATACAATGTATGTAGAATTGAGACGGTAGACTGTATTTATTTGTACGGTTTCCTGAAATTGGAACTAGAGTCTAGAGTCTAGAGTCCAGAATCCAGAATCGGACTTGAAGTTGGATATAACATAATCCAAATTATTAGCTTCATGCCACATTCTTTGATAGTAGATACTAGATATTAGCATTGGTATTGGTATTAACGTATATTTTCCACCTGAAAAGGTCGGCCATCAACCAAACCAAAGACCAGGGAGTTTTTTGAACAAAAAATGTAGTAGTGGAGGGATACCTTACAAACGCTCATATTAAAATATCTACGAGTATGAATTATGTCAAATATCAAATATCCAGCACCCAGGATATTCATAATATAATATCTATTATATCTAATTTCTTTGACTAAAAAAGCTCCTTGTGCATTTTTACAACATGTACAATGTACAATGTACATAATACGTATCTTTCTTTGCTCTTCACTCATTCATGTCAAATCTCTCACAACCATACATCACACACACATTCATTTTATTTAGGTATTTAGGTATTTATTGTAAATCCGAATCACCACGTTTGATGCAATGTACAATGTAGGATCTTCTGCACCAAAAACCAAAACTTACACATTGACTGTAGACTATAAACTGTACAGTAATCTCCCTCACTCTGAACTCTGAATATTTTATACAAATAATTCTCACCATGTCCATGTCTATGATATGTTGAATCAGAGTGGCATAAAAAACTCATTTTTTTCTCCTTCTGTCTTTTCCTTACATTTTACTCCTTACTTTACAGTTTACAGACTGCAGACAGCAGACAGATTGAGAATCAAAGCATCAAAGCAGTAGCAAAAGGGTTGTTGGTTTTTTTGTTACATAGGACGTAAGTAGTAAGTAGCATCACGTCAAGTTAAGTTAAGTCAAGCATCAAATATCAAGGATCCAGAATCAAGCATCAAGTATTAAGTAGTGATTATGATTGTGAGTGATCTGTGTATCGTACGTGATGATGATTGAGGTAGGTGGCTTAGGCCAAACACCCTGAAAAAATATAAAAAATACAGAGACAGCTCTCATCATCACTAGTCAACACTCAACACTAGTCACCCGTCCACCTTTTTTATTACGAAATACGACTGTACAGTGGCTATTGGGTACTGGATATACTTCCGTGTGTGTGAATTGTAATCCATAATCCAAATTGTCATCATATTTTATACTTTAATATAAAAATTATAACAATTTCTTCATGATTTGTAGACTTGCGACTGGATTCTTGATTTAGTTCATTTATCGATGAAACAACCAGATTTGTTTTGCAGTCTCAAGTCTGCAGTCTGTAGTTGCTGGTTTTAAATTACATCTTTTATCATTGTGTAATTTGTAACTTGTATCATACTGATAATTTAAAATTTGGACCAAGTCAATGTTCGAATTATTATGTTGTATATTGTATTGTATTGTATTTTGTATGGTTGACAGTTGACGGTTGATTGTTGATTGTTGCGGCATTTCTTTACAGTTTGCAATGCAAAAATTATGTGTGCCTGTAGCCATTAAATAATGATGAAGGATGAAAGATGACACATGACAAATGTGAATAATTCTTTATGGGTGATAATTGGTAATTGATAGTTGCGGAAAGTGTTAATCGAGCACAATGAACAACGAGTAAAGAGTAACGAGGGCAAGACAGAGATTTTTTGCAATTTAGATTTTAGGACTCTGAGACATCCGACAAATTTATTACAAATAATTATTGTAAAAAAGCGTCAAATTTATAATAGAACCTGAAATGGAATGTTGTCCTCGTGTAAATATCAATTGAATTGGATAATTGACTGCATAAGTTTTGTGCATGTTGTGTGCGCGTGTGGTCGGTTGTCGGTTGAGACTCGAGACTCGAGACTCGAAAGTCAAGAGTATAGAGTCGAAATTCTAGATTCTATGTAGGTTCGTGATTCGAGACACTTGAAATCAAAATAAAGCCCACCAAAGTAGTATAAGTTGTCCAGTTCGTTTCATTTCATGTGGCTCAAGACTCGAGCCTGAAATAATTTTATAGGCTTGTGAACAAGATCCATGACCATTACTATTCTTATGGAAATGAAGATTAAAGATTAGCATCATCATCAAATAAATGTAAATAAGCATTTAGCATTCACTTTCAACTTTCAACCATCAGTATTTAGCGGCAGGGGTGACACCTCAAACAAAGTAAATGAAGGATTCTCTTTTCAAATTTGACTTGTGATTTCTTTTATTTGACTCCTCCTTTTTCTCTTTCTTCTTCTTCTTCTACTTTTTTTCTTTTTGGTCAGTTCTTTTGAACACTAATGAAGAATAATGAATGCAGATCTGTTGTCTGTTGTATGTTGTGGAGAAAGTATTATTTATCTGCATTTAAAAGCTACGACAATATTATGCAACAATGCATTGAATTCTACGCCAAGTTATCCACTATCCATTATCCATCGCTGTCTGTGTTTTCTGGTCTCCGGTCTCCAGCTTGACTAGAATTAAGTTTGATCTTTGACACTGACATTGAGATTGAGATTGAGATTGACGCGTGGTGCCCACAATGTTAATTAGGAATTAGGAATTAGAATTGTGCATAAACTATCAACTATAAACTGTATAAACTTTGAGCAGTACAATATAAACAAGAGACATTTGGAAATTCGAATTCGAATTTGAATGTTTCATAATCTTCTTTCCAAACCGTCAAAATATATATGTACATTTACAAATGATAATGATAATGATGATGAGATGAGCCACCAGGACAACAAAAGGGAGTTAATACAATAAAAGAAGCGCCTTCACTTATCTTTATGCAGTTTTCCCGTTTGCTCGGTTCGAGTAGAAATTATGATCCATGAGCAAAATGAAAAGAAGGTTTGCCACAATCCACAATACACAATACACGAGAATTATTTACCTACATACTAAACACACATAGAAATAATTGTATGATGGTTTCATCATCAGCCAGACAAGAAAAATCTTCTTGTTGGTTGTTCATTGTCCAGTCTCTATTATTTCTCATTTGTACTTGGTAATTTGTGTAGAATATGAAATATAGAAAATCTATAGAAAAGGCAGCTTGCTCATCATATTCAAGATATCTTTCTTCTTCAGCCTCTCTGTTTTCGCCGCTTGTTCTCCTCGTCCGTTGTCCATTTGTTGGTTGTTGGTTGTTAGTTATATAGTGCGTGGAAATTTATGGCAAATTTAATCCTCTCTTTATGCATTGTACAATGCACATTGTATACTACTTCAGACTACAGACGAGACCAAAGACGTGGACGGCACTCTTTTAAACACGACCAGAAAATATTATCACGTTATAAAGCATGTAAAATGCATACTAGTGTATTATGTAATTATGTTATGTGTACATTGTACATTAAACACTATACAACGTGCAGTGTATGTTGTACATGCTTTTACTTTGCAGTATAAAGTGTAGTGCACTAAGTGTGTAACAAAAGCCGTAACCCTTTCTTTCTTCTTGTACTCGTCTTAATTCTGACACTAGTTCTTGATTCTTGGTTCTTGGTTGTCGGTTGGACGTGGATTTAGATTTAGATTTACAATTAGAAAAATACTGGGACGTCGACTTTCGACTGATGGCTGACGAACTGATGGCGTCAGTATCATTATCATCATTTTTACAGTCGGCTTCACATCCAAACATCCAAGGAAATGGGATGAAAGATGAAACTTATTTTTAAAATCTAAAAATATGTATCAGTAGGGATTAAGATTAGGATTTATGATCATTTGTGTTTCTTCATTCTCCATTCTCTATGATATTAGCAATGGCACATAGTGGAAAACGGGGGCAAGTGAGCAAAAAGTCTTGCAACTGTCTCAATTGATTTTCTCAATTCTCAATTGTCAACTGCAATTGTCTAATTGCTTAATTGTGACTTCATTTTATAATATTAGAGAACAAATGACAAAGGTTTTTCTTTTCGTTTCCTGCTTTTTGGTCTTTTCTTAAGGCAATTGTAAGTAATTGTACATGTATAATTAAGAATACAGAATATAGAATATAGAATATAGAGTACAGAGTGTCAAGCGTCAAGTGTCAAGAGTCTGAAGAGAAGATTATAAAAATAATGTGAAAATAATAAAGAAAGAGATTTGACTCTGATCTTTTGTGAGGAACAAGAAAAAGAGAGGGACAGAGAAAGAGAGAGAGAGGGTGGCCGTTTTTGTATCTTGTGCAGGGGATTTATTTTGGCCTAGTCTAATGTCATGTCGTGTCTAAAGTCTAAGGTTTATAGTACATGCAGCATGCAGCACGTCGAGTGGGTATATTATGTATTATGTACAATGTACTGTAAACCTCAACGTGAACAGTACACATACAATCTACATTCTACATCATTGAATGCATTAATAGGATGTACTTAGAATAAAGACGTACTTGTGACTTGTTACTTGCTTGCTAACTTGCACAGCTAACTGGGAGAACACGAAACACGAGAGAATAGAGAGAGAGAGAGTGAACGGGGTGCAAGGATTTTCTTCTTATGCATCAGATTCACATTGAGATTCAGATTCAGAATTCAGACGCGTCTTCGTCTTCCGAGTCTGACATTAGTGAGACAACCAGCCACAGCACAACATAGAACACAGAACACTCACACACATACATGTTCTTATTCATGTTCACGTTCCAAATCCCAATCTCATCCAGCAATTTACACAAATCGACAACTCCCAAGTGACTTTTACCATCAGTTTTTATCTAGTGACTGTTCACTGTTCACCGTTCACTGTTTACTCTCTAGCTACTGGCTTTTACCGGATACAAATGACCAATAAACTAGTAGTCTAATTGAGTGTAAAATTAGGTGTTTATTCTTACTGAATTAACTAGTGAAAACAACTTGCAGAATTTTTTACAGTTTTATATGACTTTTTGTGGATTCAAAATTTAAAATCAAGTCAGAGTTGATATTAGTGATTCTCAAGTTTCCCGGGTTCAAGATTACATTAGATTCTAGATTCCGAATTGCAGATCCAAGATAACGTGAATTGTGTATCGTGTTTTGTACTCCGAGTTCTGAGTCAAAATAGTGAATAGGAAACATCTCAAAAGTTTTGACGGGCTCTTTACTCATCCAACATCCAACTACAATACAATAGGTCGAGTAGAGTTTCGTGTCATCATCTTCTCTTTCAAGTAAAGTGGGAGCAGGAAAGTCCGAATCAGAACCAGAACCAAAACCACAGCTAGAGTCTGTCAGGTCATAGATCAAAATCCTCATCATTTATCATCATTTATTTGCACGTCTTTTCAACTCCTCGTCATCATCATCAGCATCATTTTCCTCTTCATCTAGAATCTAGCATCTAGAATCTGGAAACTGTAAACTGGACAGTATCAAAATATCAAAATATAGCAAAAATCAAAACCAAAACCAAGAGTTGGCTAGTACATTGAAAATATATACAAAATTACAGTGTGGATCTTAGATGTGTAGTGTTCTTCTCTTAGCTGTTCCTTGTTTCTGTATGAAATGATGAGTCCAATTGTTCTTGTTTGAGTGTGTGCTGCTGGTACTGATATAAAATAGAGAACAGAGAACAGAAGACAGACGATAAGGAAAAATCGCCCGTATCATTTATTAACTCTTTTCTTGTGAGATGGACAGTTATTGTGTGTATTCAGTATTCAGTTTGAATTGAGTTGCGAATTGAGACATTTCAATGAACATTGATCAGCGTCTACGTTGAGTCTGGAATCTGGAGCCGTCATAACAAGCTCTTCATATTTTCTTTATGAATCAAGAGAATAATTTCAAAAAACAGAACACACGACCGTCTTTCATCTCGGTCTTTGACTCTTGACTCTTGACTCGTTATTTCTATATCAAAAGTGTGTGGATTATAGATCGTACACTCTACATTGTGATTTCATTGACGCAGAATACATGTATATAATATATGTTATCGAGTAAAAATTAAAGTAAGAGATTGATCCTTTCCTGGTGTCCACGTTTCACTCTTGATTTCCCTGATTGTCTTTAAAGAGGTTGGCGGAGAAGGGAAGAGGGAAAAGGAGTTAGAACAAGTGCGGAAAAATGTTTTCTCGTCCCCTTCGTCATCAGCATCATCATCATTATGATTACAATCAGACACGTTTTGGGAACCCTTTTAAAAGGACGTTATGCTTTCTGAGTTCACGACATTTCCTCATCCTCACTTTCTGTCTCCTTGTCATTTGTATGAATGAGGAGGAGACGGCTGGAGCTCAAGGACAGCGACCGAGAAGGAATCAGCGTCAAAGGGAACGGGAAAGGGAGCGAGCACAAGCCCTCCAATGTAAGAACTAAGAACAGCAGTAGTAAAACATATCTATAAAACCTGACATAAACCACATGATATATTATATGGACGTATTACGAATGCAGCTACAATAAGTAGATATTAGATAGATAATAAGTGATAGACCCTCTATCTTTCTCTTTCTCTCATTCTATGACTTAATTAATTATATTTAGTGTTAATTACTACAAATTATGATGGATGACCCTCTCGATGACTTATTACATACGTATTTATATTTATATTTGTCATTTCCTCCTATCTTTCTTATTCTTAATTCAGAAATACTGATATTTATCTATCCATATGTCTATCTCTTTCTCCTCTACAGTCTACAGTCTACAGATATTCCTCCTTCTCTTCATTAGTAGTACTTTTTTCATATTCATATTCATCTTCTCTCCTTTTCTTTCTTCCATTGTTTTGTTAAATATCCATGTAAATCCAGAGCTGTATCCATTTCCAAATCTACATCCATAAATAATATTTACAAATAACAAATACTGACACACACAACTCAAACATAAATTATTCATCTTTGAATAAATTGCTCGGATTTTATGATACATTGAGGATTGAGGATTGAGGAATACTACTGTGTACAGTGTACAGTGTACAGTAGTAATATGCACTTTATACGACAACATGAGAAAAACAATGGATAAAAATAATATAGTAGATTCTGCATACTTTTTACTGTTGGGCATGGGATAAGTGCAACAGTTGTCTTGATTCTTGATGCTTTATATTTCATATATAATAGATGTATACAAGCAATAAGCATAGATATGTAATGTGGATGCAGTATGCACACGTGTTTGTGATTTGTGAGGATTTGTGACTGACTTGTTCGAAACTCGAATGTCGAATGTCAAATGTCAAGGATAAACAAAACACAAAAACCTACACAGTTATCAGTATTATTGAAACTGATATGTCTTTTTGTCATCCTGAACTAGAGCTGGAACCGGAGCTAGAACAAGAACTAGAACTAGAGTTAGAACTGGAATAGAGATGAAAGATATTATATTTTATATTGTATTGTATTGTGAATTTATGAATAAAAATTACAGTCAGAATCGGAATAATAACCATTATGGTTGTGATGATGGAGAATCGAGAATAGAACATGGAGATCGTGGCTACACGTATGATAATGTATAATATATCTGCACTCTGTACTTTATACAAGATATCAGTAGTTATGTTTCCCATTGTGCGAATCCATGATAATTTTTGGAAACAAAATACTTGTGGCAGGAAATGCATCGGAATGAAACGTGTAAAATGTGTAGGGAATTGTTTATGGATTTTGATAGCAAGAGATCCAGTTACATCTTCATTCATGGGTGTAAAGTGTAAACAAACAGAATAGAATTCAAAGAATACCACGACGCGTAATCCGTTTTAAATATCAAGTACGTATTCTGTATTATGTGCACATAATATTCACAGTATAAAGTGTACTATGACAATCCACAATCCAACAAACTACACAAAATTATTTGTACGAGCTAAAAGCTACAAGCACGTGTTGTACCCTTCACCTTCAACTTTTATAATTCAAGATTTGAGGATGATTCACTATTAACGTTAGTAGATTTTTCCTGTGGGCAACTGTGATATCCAATATACAGTAGACAGTACATAAATAATAAATATAAAATCTTATTAGATTACTAATCGTAGTATGTTTAATCGAGTTATTCTGTCCTCTTAGTTATTGTTATTACGTATTCAAATGCTCTCTCTCGTGAGAGTATCAGTGATATTTCTGTCTAATATCTACTATCTAAATTCTACACTGTACATATATTGTATTCATTATTCCTTTATCTTTCTCTACTTTGTATTGAGCAAGGTTTGGTTCTATTTTGGACTAAAAGCAATTTAAATATGTGCATTGTGTGTCTCCAGCTATGGGGTAAAATACTGCAAGTTGAACTGTACAAGTTGAAGGTTCCTACATTCCTGTTTTCTTATCTTAGGATGGAATTACAAAGTGGTCATTCAAAGTTTCCACTTTCCGCACTCCACACTCATAAAAGCTTTGCACTTTGCAATTTGTGTTTTATGCATTCATAAAATGTGTGTAAATTGTAAACTGGACATTGGACACTGTACACTGGACACTGGACTTTGTATCCAGATATCTTCCAGCTTTTTATCAAACTCTTTTAATTATGTCGTTACTATTGTGCTTATTGTGTACATAGCTGCCAACTCAACTGAAGATTGCAGATTGTCGAGTTTTGATATTTTGATTGACCTTGCGTCTTGAGCTGTATAAGTTTTTACAGAATTTTGAAAACTGTGTAACATCATTTGATATTTCATATGAATGTCCGTAAAAACAACGGAAACCAGAAACCAGGTTTTCATATGTTTTATATTATGTATTATGTACGCACGGGCTGTAAATAAAACAAGTAAAATCTGATATCTGATAAATTGTATAAATCACTGGAATTTTGGATTTTTTTAGCTAACCAGCTGAGTTGAATTTGTACAGGAAAAGGAAGATGATAAAATATAAAATATACAAGATACGTGTGTAGTGTGTAAACTGTAGTGCGCATTGTGCAGTAGGCAATCGGTAGTAATATTCCGAATAAAATACAAATATCAGGATAATGTGAATGAACGGGGGGCTGACAACTTGTACCATGTTTAAATTTTCATGTTGTGTATGAATAAATTTATGGTTTTTAGGCATAATGTAAAAAAAATCCTGTACGTTTTCTACGTAAAAAGTAGGTGGTAGATAGTGGATAGATACGTGAGGATTTTTTGGGGTTTTGAATTTTTTTGATTTGCCTTAAATGATGTGATGAAATGAAGAGTTAATAGTTGTTGCGGGCTTCTGGTTTTGAGTTTTGAATCGAGGATTGAGAATTAAGAATTGAGTTCTTGAACTTATGTATATGATGTGCACACAGTACAAACTATAGATTAAAAGCTAAGTACACAGAGAATGCGTACACAGTACCGAGTACAGATTGTGTAGGTGGAAATAAAATGTGAATTGAGAGAGGGAATTGGGAAGAGTGAACCCAAAGATGAAAAGATAGAGAGAAAATTTGTGGCGTTTTATGCTTTGTAGATGTAGATATTTACTATTTATTTGTACGATGTACGATGTACATAGTTTGCTGTGTGGGGAAATTGAAGAGGCTAATTGAGAATCGAGAGCTGCCTCTACATCCAACATCAGGAAAATAAGGGGAAATAAATGCAAAGAGCACTGTGCACTGTGCAGTGTGTACGGTCTGGCAGTGTTCAAAGTACACAAAACAAGAAGCACAAAGCATGTATTGATAGATTGTCCGTATGTACTTGTTTCTGATACAATCTTCAAATCTTCTTCCCTTCATTCAACGGACGATTGATCATCGTTAAATGAAACTAATTACACTTGAATTACAACAAGTACTACTGCCAATACCAACCAACAGCCAGCCAACGCTAATACTAATACTAATTCGACAGTTACTCATTCTCCTCCAACGTTTAAAATCTTGTTAGGGAAAAAATTCAGGGAACAGGAACCTCCTAGCATAAAAACATGTATGTATGCACCACATTTTTATTTATATGAATGAATGAACAATGGACAAAAAATCTCAATCTCATTTTCTCATTCTCATTCTTCTGGCTATTTACTCCCAATTAATTTGGGTAAATTTGTGATTTTCCTTTTTAAGCCAACCCAAACCAAACCAAGGGGAACTGATTTAATTAGTGCAACATAATCATCTTCATCCGTTTTGTAACAACAAAAACTTAATTTCCATTACTATTACATAATAAACATTGTATGCTCTTGGATTTTGTTCTACACATATGATTTTATGTATTATGTAATATTACGTTGTGTTTGGTATTTAAGCAAAGAGCTGAATTATAGAATCTTGTGAGATTCTCAAATTGGGAGAGCAAAAACGTGATAGGAAATGAGATTGAAATTGTTTGTTTGTTTGTTGTTTGGGTTTGGAAACCAGTTGAATTTGAATTTTATCAAGTTAAATTTGTGAATCAACTTGTTGCCTTTGATTTTTCTACTGCTATTGATATTGGTATTTTTAGATCAGAATTCTTTTCCTCCCACGAGGAACACAAGAAAATCAGTATCAGTTGTTTTTCAGAATCAACGTCAGACATCGAGACAGAGACAGAGTTAACTTGAAATCACATACATGGTTTCAACGCATTTACATGCGTTTATTTTCAAAATATTTCAATCAATGATCTATAGTGAAACAAGAGAGACAGAGAGATTTAGACAAACAAGCATTTGTACACAAATCACATTTGACATGCATGAAAATTGAACATGTAAATGTGTAAATTGTAAATAAAATGAAATCCGCAACTTTTTTTTCTTGCTTTGATTTTAGACTGGTATTTTTAGATTCTTGTTGTCGTTGTCGTTGTCGATGTCGATGTCGTTGTCGTTTTTACTGTTTACACAGCGTCAGGTTGAATGCTCGATAGATTTTCATTTATGAAGATTTCCATCTCTCATTTGATTTCATTTTGTATCATATAGTTTCATTTTTAGTTTTTGGCTTTCATGATGATTGCATGAACGTGATGAAGATGAAATCTTTACAAAGTTGTTCAAGAATGCGAATGTTACACATTGACAATTTTATTTGTTATTTGCTATTTTTTTTCTCTTCAGTTGAACATTGAACATGTTCTCGGTTCTGATTGTTTTTTTAATTTCAATTTTCAATGAGCTGAAACTTCAAAGTTCAAAAGGTCAAAATTCACATTCCTCCAAAAGTTCCAAAATTCCTAAGAAGCAAATAACAATTTTGTCACATTATGTAACTAACAATTAACTGGCGGGCTTTCAGGTTCTAGAATAATGCAAAATTGTGAAGTGGGTCGTGACGATGAGGAAGATAACAATGTGATGACCGGTCCAGGTCACTTTTCGGGCAAGGTGCCAAGTGACCTCTACCAATTTAAGTGTATGAGTGGAACTTGCATCGATTTCCGATTCAAATGTAACGGAATCAGTGAATGTGCTGATTTTTCAGATGAATATAATTGCGGTGAGAGTTCCGAATCTTCAGTCTTTGCATGAAAAATTCCATAAAAATCAACACTTTGCCTACATGATACATATGATAATAATTCAATTAATTCATGAGCAAAACTTTTTTTTCATTCAATTTACATATACTGTAAAAATTGGTGTGGGTTAAATTATGTAGAATTGGTGAATTTCATTTGATATTTGATTTAATGCTGCATTTCATTCTACTGGGGAGTAGAATGTTTGCCATTTGAATGGCAATGTGACTCGGGTGATTGCATTCCTCGGGAATTACTGTGTGACAATAGAGTAGATTGTCTCACCGACGAGTCTGATGAAAAATACTGTCATCCTGATTGTAAGTCTCTTTCTTCTTTCTCTTTTCTCTATGTATTTCATGTTTACTTTCATAATAATATAAAAACACTTTCATTTTCTGTTTGCTTGTATATTTTATATGGTCATTATTTATAATTTATAGTGGAGGTTGCTCTCTCTGTAAATTCTGCATTGTTTTTGAGTCACATTCTTCTTTTCCACCGAGATTTATGCGGCATTTCACCGCTGGGTGTATAAAATATAAAATATATCTACATTATACTTATACAGAACAGTGTGAAATACAAAGTACTGCAGATATTCTCATTACACAACAATAATGTTCACTATGGGAATCTCAAATTTCAAATCTGACTCATTGTCACACTATATTATACAGAATACAAAAGTTAAAATCTAGGATAAAATACACTTGAAGTACAAAGGCATTGTTTCATTTTATAGATATCCAAAAGTTTTCAAGTAATAGGACTGTAAATAATGATAATTGGGGTTTTTGGATTTTGTCTCCCTTTCTCTTTACATTTTATTACAAGATATCCCAAATCCCAATGGAAATTATATATATATATATAGCTATACAAAGCGAACTACAAATGTGAAGTGTCATGTAGTCTCATTACTCATTACAAATACAAATAGGCAAATGACGATCGCTTGGCTTGACATAAATATTTAGATATTTTTTGCATGGTTCTTACATATATATGCTATGAAAAAACTGGCTGGAATTTTAATGTGCCGTACAAAAACGATATTTTTGCACACGTTTTTTTCTGTAATCTCTTTTCGTTCGTATGTTAAGAATATGTATATATAGAGTTTTGTGCTTTGTGTATGTTGGCTGAACTCAATATTTTTAGTAAATATTGTAAAGCCTCATGCCTCACATCATACTAGTTGCGAGTTGCGAGTAGGGTTTAGATTTGAATATCCAATGTCGAAAGCTCAAGCAGAAGTTAAAGTTGAAGTAAAATGATGCATCGTGTTGATATTCTCACTCTCATCTTACTCTTGTAACATGTAATATGATGATGTGTGTGTGTACCTATAATATTGTACATTGTATCATGTCTATTGTGGATTTGAGAGTGAGAATGGAATGAAATGACATGGAAAATGACACGACACGATTCTAGACTCTAGCCTCAGACTGTAGATTTGAGACTTGAGACGCGAAACTCGGCGGTCAGTCTGTTTGACACTCGTCTACTTCTTCCTCTTCGTGGTTTTGGCTTCTGCTTTCTGCTATTTCTTTCTTTTCCTCTGGCTAATGATGAGAGCTGGATGGGATGAGTAATGACAAGATAGCGAGACATTTTGTACTCTTTGTGTGTAATTTTTGATTTATGATCGACTTGTCAACTTTTGTGGAGAATTAATTTACATGATGTGATGCGTGCTAGTATACGTATGTATCTTCATAGAAAATCCATTGCATTTTGACTCCAGCAGCAGCAGCAGCAGTCGAGTTCAAAATTTATCCAGATAGATAGATAGATAGATAGATAGACATCAAGATAATATCCAGCAGCCATTTTTGTATAAATTTTAAAAGCTCACTGAAATACGTTTATGAATATTTATAAGGTTTTTACCAGAGAATTTTTTGCTCAACTTTTTCTAGTTTTTCTACTACTTGTCTCAATATGTATAGAAAAAATGTAGACCTTTTTGGATAAAAGCAAAAGATATTTTAAGAACTAAATAATGATGCAAGAATTCAATTTGACTAAAATTATCTTACCTTCATTTGGTCTGAAAATCAGTCAGAGAAAAATGAGAAAGAAGGACCAGCTTAAAATTTAGATGGACGTAATGACGCCACAAAAGGTATTTTGTGAATAAATTAACAATGTGCACCTAGTAATGTTGATACATAGTACATTGCCCATCAGTAAAGAATAAAGAATAAGGACATTGAGATTTTTGTATTCAAGTCTTTTCTCTCAATTCCTAATTTGAATGTAATATGCGAAATGTAATGAAGAAGATATAGAAGATGATTTGAAACAAGTTGACTGCTCAACAAAGTATCTGATGTCATCTTTATCCTCAAGTTTTAAATCACAATCACCATAATAATCATAATAATAATGATGATGTTGATGACTCCATGACATCATTGCAAATTATATATTATGTTCGTGTGTAATTTGTTAACATACAAATTACACTACTTTTCTATACATATACAATATACAATACATATTTTATCTATATGTGCAAAGACGTAAAATTAGTAAAACCATGGCGATGCATCGTGTATGAGAAGTAATAAAATTTTAAAGCCATAATATTATCGAGTGAAAAAGTTGTCAATGTTTCATTAGTTTTAATATTTTTAGTACTTGTGTAGTACAAAAATGTTTAAAAAATTGCAAAAAGAAAAGCGCGACAAGACATATGAGACCATGATAATAATATCAGTTTGATTCATTTTTTTATTCACCGTTTTAGGTTTACGCTTAAAAAATATTAATAATAATGAATTAACTATATAATAATTTAAACAAGAAAGTTGAATATTATACAAACTTGAATACTTGGATTTCCTCTTGACAGACCACAACTGCAATTTTTATCAATTTCGTTGCAAAAATGGCCAATGTATTAATAAGGAAAATCGGTGTGACGGTAGCTACGAATGCACGGATAACAGTGACGAAATTAATTGCCGTGAGTCTCCACTTTTTCAAACAAATCAAGGAAATTCTTCAGTGTTAGTTTTATTTTCTGTGTCGTCCATATGTTTAAGTCGGTGTTTAAATGGTTCAGTGTCTATCTTTATAGATGTTACTTACTTAAATGTATTATGCTTCCATGGGAATTTAATCTTTGTCCATGTCTACATACTTTAAATAGTACTCATCACCAGGGTTACTCTCTTTCAATCAGTTTCAGTTGTTGTTGTTGTTTTAATGGTCTTTTTCTTGTCATGATTTCACTTGGTTTCTTTAAACTTTCATTTTTTCTCATCTTTTACGGTGGATATTTTCGATGTTTCTTCATTTTTCATTTTTTGTCGATGGGTCTTTCTATGTTCATTTCGTCTGAGACGATTCGTCTCGAAATTTGAAAATTCAGAAATTTCTATATTTTTTTTATTCAATCGAAATTCAGGTTTAATATTTAATTAAAACGTACATTTGCATGATCGTGTCGTTAAATATTGTAAACACCGTTTGTAAATAACCATCATTTAAACTGTGGTTTGTGTTTGTCTGTTTCGCTTTGTTTCTGTGTGTGTGTGTGTGTCAATTTCAGCTCAAAAATATAATTGTACACATGTGGGTGATTTATGTTTCATTTCCAGTAGTTGAAAACTAAAAAAAGAAGATTATTTATTATTTGAGTAGGATTATTTTATTATTTTGTGTACAAAAATAATCATCACCTGTTAAAATTAAATCTTTTTGTCTATTTTCTATGTTGTCTATTCATCTTTTGTGTGTGTAGACTTGTTAGTTTTGTCTTGCGTGTCCTGTCCAATTTTTTTTGTCCCTTTTCAAACGTCAAAAAGTTAAATGTACATTGTACATATTTAATGTTTAATGTGTTTGTTTTCGTATTTATAATTTCATAATTTCAATTTCTAATTTCCATTTTACGCCATGTATTTAAATATCAATCTCTTTTGTATCTTTTCCTTTTCTTTTGTATTGTTAATAAAAACGTGAATATTTTTCACGTTTTCCATTTATTTTCTAATAGTAATTATCTTTTTTCTGTGTAGCTACCAAAGTATTTTGTATCTTATGTTATTATAATATTTTGTTTTGATTTATTATTTTATCTTATTTTATTTTGGGTTATTTTGTATTGATTGTCCTTTTTATTATGAAATGAATATTTTATGAATGCTGCATCGATCTTCTTTTTTTTATGTTTACGGAAACAAAAACAAACAACTAAATAAATCCGAAATGACCCGTATTATTGTTATTTTCCTTCATCCCTTCAGCATGCAACACAATCACGCATTTCAAGTGTAAAAATGATTTCTGCATTCCACTAAGTCAACACTGCGATTCTATCGTTCACTGCAACGACGGTAGTGATGAAGATCCCTTACTTTGCAATAATTGTAAGTGCTTTTACTTCTCCCGTTTTATTTGTATGCATAAACTTATATATATATATACATGAATGTTCTGTCCTTTTAAGTTTATTTAATAATAGATTTCAGTATTATAGTAATTATTAGTGTTAAATTTTATATGAAAAGTTTTTTAAAAATAGCACATTTGTATATATATACCGTATTTTACTTTTAATTAGCGCTTTTGTTCATGATTTCACCTCTATAGCTTTAATTTTAATTACTTATTAGGTATTAAAATAAACTAGTTTACTATTTAGTATAGATTTCCCTTTTTTATCATTAGTTTATCGTGCCTAGAAAAAGAGACAGGAAAATTTAGTAAATAAATAGTATCCTCGTCAGTGTATAATAGTATTATTATGTATCTTCATAAAATTAAAAACCTGCATGTACTTACGCGTCGTTTTCTGACTTGTGACCCACTGTAAAAATTTTTGTTGATGTTTGATGTTAATGTTGATTTGCATTTTGATGTTCAATCATATTAGTGTTGTAGGTTGTAGTCATACTCTTATTTGTAGTTCGTGCATTAGTTCTGATTGTTGTTGATGTATGATTTTTTTGACATTGTTACCGTGTCCGGCCTTTCTCTGTATTTCCCAATCTCCTGTGTGTTCTTCAATCAGTTTATTATGGAAAATTATATGTTTATGAACAAGTAAATGTATAGAGGAAGTATAATATAATACTATTAACTCTTTTATTCTGAACACTGAACACACACGCCTTCCTCCCTCCTCCTTCATCATCATCATCATCATTATTATTACTATAATATAGCATTCCAAATGTTATGATGATGATGTTTTTTGCCATTACCGTTTAATATCATACATTGTCGTAATACAGTAGGTCGTATGTATATGTTTTGTGCCGTCCTCTTGAATTGCCTTGTTGTTTTGTTTTGTTGTAGTTTTTGTGTGCTAATAAACTCGTAGTTGATGTTGATATTGTTTTTGCTCGTGCTCCTCCTCGAGACTCGTCGAATATCGACTAATATCCGTAAACTGTAAACTGTATGTAATGTGTAAAAATGCAATATCCGTAATCCGTATGGTGTGTTTTTGTGTGTCCTGTGTGCTTAAAGTTTTGTATGCGTGAGAGGCGTATTTTTGTGCGTAAAAGAGTGATCGTTGTTCGTTGTTTAAAACTTTAATGTGTTTTGTCTGTTGTTTCCTACCTCTATATACATATCTATTATCTGTTTGTTTTATGCCCGTCTGACGGACATGATCCTCCTCAGAGTATAATCATAATATTCATGCTCATATTGAGATCCTCTTCCCTGTTATTTACTCCGCTCGTTCAATGTTTGTCCTACAATTTCACTGTATAAAGTATGAAGCTGTAAATGTATACAGTATATGGATATATGTATATATACAACGTACATATCAATAATTATGGTTATTATTAGTATTGGTGTCGGAAGCCTTTAGCTTTAGTATTTAAAGTATCACGGCTATGTGTTTTGTGTGTGTACTATTATGCGTCTGTAATCTGTAGTAATGTAAATGTAAAATGTCAAATAGTCCGGACTCCTCCATATTCTATACAGACTACAGAGTAAAAGCGCGCTGTACATGTATTTAAAGAAGTTGTAAAAGAAGACGTTGGATTGATTTCACTCATATGTTAGTAAAAACAAGGGACTATATTTACAGACGAGGAAATGATATCGTAAAAGTAAAGTAAAAGTAAAAATGCTTTGGCACATGTTTAAACAAAATGTAAATAAATGTCTGTGTGTGTAGTGCACATGAGTAAGTTTAAGTATGCCATTGGAATGTCGATGCCGATGCAAATGTAAATGTATGTAAATAGTAAATAAGTATGAGTAAATATGCAAATATAAATAGAAAAATGCAAATGCAATTGTAGATGCAATTGAGATGAGATGTTAGTGCAGTAGAAAACATTCTTATGTAATATTATGCAGATAGTAGATATGTGTCTGGAGAGAGTGCCCCACAGAGTAAACAAATGTAAACTGTCCATGTCATGAGCTTGAGACTCTTCTCCATCCTCCATTCTCCAGTTAAATACTACATGTACATAATATTGTATTTGTTGTATTGCATTGGCGGCAAAATGGATAAATCATGTAGAAAAAAGAGACACACAGTAGAAGTAGAGGGTAGATATAGTAGGTAGAAGTCCGCTTGAGAATTTTTATATCCGCCCAAATTATTATACTACTAATAAAAACATGTAGTAGAGAAATATTTTAATATTCTTTATTATTTATTAAAGTGTAGTCAAACAACAAGACAACGTTTTTCCTAGTCATTCAAACAACCAACATGCCAAATCAAAAGCCAAAGCCAAAGTACTTTGTCTGATTTAATAATAACTAATAACTAGTAGTGACAGCAAATTATTTACTCATGACAGGTTCTCTCATGTAATGTAAACTATTGAATGTTGAATCTCCAATGCAATGGTTTAATGATAGTTATTTTTGTGCCATTTTCTAATATCTAAAATAATATATAATCAATGTTCAATGTTTAATGTTTAATATTTCAATTTTCATGTGTATGTAGAAGCTTCATATTTTTGTGAGTTGAGATTAATTTTGACTATTTAAAAATGACAATTTCTATAGCAACGCAAGTCTGTTCACCCTCCCAGTTCCAATGTGATGATGGAGTTTGTATTCCTGAAAGTCAACGATGTAACTTCCGACAGGAGTGTAGGGATGGTTCTGATGAAAGAGGATGCCGTAAGTGTCTTTTATTTACTGTTATTTTCACTTCTCCAATGTACTAAAGTAATGTATGTATTATTCAATTACTAAAATTTTAATAGTTTAAAAGTCCAAAATACTTTCATTTCTCTTTTCTTCCTCATCCATACTTTATACTCTGTATATTGTACAATGTAAAATGTACATTGCCCATTGTCCATGGTACTTTATGAGAGTTGAGAGTGAACCTCTCCTGATCTCCGAGACTTTTTGTTGTCATCTGCATAAAGATGTACTAGACGTTTATGAATTATGAAACGCACTCACGCACAACATAATATTATACTTTATAACTTTATGGAAATAGAAAGCATTTTGTGGTTTTTGTTGTACAAAACCACTACCACAACTTGATAATTTCTTCAGCTTTGTGTTTTTGTTTGTGATGTACTACAAACTACAAGATGTACGTAATACGCAGTGGCTAGTGGAGGAAAACAACAATAAAAGTTCTCTGGCTGTTTGTATTGTGTATTGTGAAAATACACATGTGTATAGGTGTTACATGTGTTGTTTAGCCCTTGAAGGATTGCACACGCACGTTTTCTCGTTCTCAACCCTTTGCTTTTTGTTTTTTTTTGTACTAGGGTAATCTTGAGTTATGAGTATGAGCACAGGAGCCTGAAACTCTTTATTCTGATTCTTCCTACTTCCGACTTTGTACAGAAAAACTCCAGAGTCTCTTTTTATTTTCATGTACAGTTTATATCTAGACAAAAGTCGTTTCTTTGAAAAATGCCGACTACCAGGTACGACAGAATATATGATAATATGACGAAGGTTACCGGAGAACAAGTACACATTGCGTTTAAAGTCGCACAATGCACAATCTTCTCTCATATTTTTAGATGAATTTAAATTTATCACCTTTCTCCTTTCTACACTTTGCTTGAATTTTGGATGCACAATGATGCAGATATTTAAACAATTTTTATGCAATAGATGCATATATTGTTGCTCAAACTATTTAATGCTGATCAAATGAGTCAACATTTGCAAGACGTAAAAAAGTCTATGGGGGCTCATTATCGACACACTTTCCTTTTCTTTGTTTAATCCTGAATCATAAATTGTAATTTGCTTGGATTCAAAGTTCATGTTCATTTTTTTCTAATGGGTATTAATTCTATTTGTAGCACCGAGCTGTCGTCCAGATCAATTTCAATGTCATAGTGGAGGAATCTGTCTCAACATAGGACAACGGTGTGATCGCGTGCGTGATTGCCCAGGTGGAGAAGACGAAATCGGGTGTGGTCCAGGTAAAATATCGAAGAGTTCCAATGGATTTTTATTTCTAGGTAGTATATGAAAATCTTATGAAAATCTGAGAGTAATCTAATGTATGGTACTTTTTTTAACGTTTCTGCAGATGTTGCTCACTGTTCCTCATTTGAATTCCAATGTGGTGATGGCTCTTGTATCGATGAAAGGTTAAAATGTAATGGCCAAATAGACTGTAGAGACCGATCAGATGAAGCAAATTGTCAAGGTATGCGCCATTTAAGTTTTACCTTTCTCTATTATCTATTGTCTAATAATTTTGTAATGTTTGGTGTGATTAACTTGCTTTAAATGTTGCAAAAACTACCTAATTTTGATGATTTGATTGTCATCAATCACTGGAAGATATTTTTTCCAATGCCCGTTTATCATTTTGCTTTCATTGTCTGTGGTGTTCCCACTATGTACGTTACTCTGTGTGTGTGTGTGTTGTTAAAGGTGCTTGCTCTGGCTCTTCATTCCGTTGTCACGACGGTAGTTGTCTGCCCAATTCGGCTCGTTGTAATGGACGATATGAATGTCGTCAGGGCGAGGATGAAAAAAATTGCAGTATGTGCTTGTTTTTTTTTACTCACAATTTTTTTTTGTTAATGCTTAAAGTACTAAAGTAATACTTAATAGTTAATACATTGTTCATTTTACGTTACTACTATGTGTATTATCTACATTTCAGGTAATATGAATAACCTTTAACTTTTTCAGAATTAATGTGGTTTACATAATATTATAATATAAAATGGAAAAGGACATCATAATATTTACAATATTTGCATATTTGAGGATTAGTCACATGCTTAGCTAACTAATCCTCGCCATACTTTTTTTTATACCCTGTGAGGCTGTGAAAAAGTACTTAATACCGTGAAAAAAATGTGACATGTTAATCTGATGCTTGCATTGACTGCCCATATAAATAAATAATACAATTCACGTTTTGCATCTCATCTTACCTTGAGAAAAATAAGGAGATTATTGCAAATTGCATTCTATCTAGTTCTGGGTTCTGGTTCAAGATAATTCATAATATTATGTAATACGTAATGCATAATGCACATAATAAGATGTTTATATACTGTCAGGCTCTATGCAGGATTTAAAATTTGGTATGGTATGTTGTCAATCAAAAAATCATGCAGACGTGTTGACAGGGAGGATTTTTGCTCATGTGGATATGTAAAAAGAAAGGATATGATCATTCAGCAGATACAGATAGAAACTAAGAGTGAGAGTGAGACTGAGCAAGAGAAAAGAGACAGTGAAAAGGAAGATAAAATGAGGATGATTACACCAGATTATCTAGTGATATGACAGCAGCAGGGAATCTTTAAACTTGTCCACATTGAAGTTTTGGACTGGAGTTTTTCCTCATGTTCTAAAATGTAATATGTGTAAAATGTAATATGTTACATGTTGTAGGAAATTGCAAGTGAAGATTCGTTTTAAAGTAATAATTATAATACCAATATTAATAATGATGATAATCGTAATAATATAATCCTAAATAGGAAGTTACTCTTGTTTTCATGGGGGTTTTTTGGGTGTGCATGTTTTTTCTTCCTGCTATATAGTTGATAGTTTGTATATTATTGTATAGAGTAGAAAGTAGAGGATATCATTATGTAATATAAACTACACCATTAACTTTTATTATAGTGATTATACGATTACGAACAAGATGATATTAGTATTATTATGGAATGAACAAGTTTTGTTATACGCAGAGCCAATAATGGTCAATCAACTCTGCTTCCTTTTACAGTGTTTTTTTATGACTTATTAAACGGTGCATAAAAACAGTTTAGAATTTTAAATGGAGAGGACCTTACAAAAATTTAGCATTTAACTGTATGTAGGTAGGTATGATTTTATTTTCATAAAAGCAAGAAAATCTCCTCAACAAAATCATAAACATTAAAGCAAAACCAGGAAAGAAATTTTAAACCAAGGTGAAAATTAACAACTAATAACATATTTATTAGCTTCAAATCATATTTCACATATTTCAAAGCACAGCGTATATATATTAACAAATAATTCCAGATACGGCCGTTATGTTTTTTTTACAAAGCTTCTGCTTGTGACAGAGTTCTAGAAATAATAACTAATAACCTGTGACTAATTTCTGTGAATTTTATTCAACAATTTTCTTTCTTTGAATCTTAATCATATAATATTACATAAAATCACCGTTCCAGAGGAAAACAAATTCAAATTAAAGTGGCCGTTCAACTTTCTTTTTTTTACTTTTGTCCTATTCCTAGCCATTTAGATCTGTGCCCTAGAAGGTTTTGGTTAAAATTATTTTGACCTCATATTCTTATTCT
>JAQGBH010002387.1:0-24806 GCA_034698265.1 Sminthurinus aureus | reverse complement strand
TTTACTCAAGTGGTAACCATGAGATTTTGCCATTTTTCATGCGCATTTTGTGGCCGTGTTGAAATGGAGTTATCCATATACATTGACAGTGAGATGAGAAGTGAGCTTTTTCCCAGGATTCATTTCTCTCAGAAGTCTCGTGCATATCATTTTGTCATTAAATTTTAATCTAGTTAGAGATTTAGTGTGGATTAATTGAAGCTGTGTCAAATACATTATGTATGCATGGATGGTCTACACACATGCATGTGTATATTACATTATATTATGTACACCAATACAAACATGATCTTTATTGGGTCACTAACAACTAACAAGCCTATACTACCTTCTATTAACTCACACTCATTGTGCTGTTCAATTCCTTTCAATTCTTATTTATATGGGTAAAGAGAGCGGCTCCTGGGATGAACTAGTCTCCACTCTACTCTCAAGTCTCAACTCGTTTATTTAAACATGTAAATATTAAAGATAATGAGAATAATCATAATAATTATTATCTGTAGGAAAAACTTGATACTTAAACCTGAAGTCTGTTCATTTTGTACGTGCAGTATATTTTGTGGTTGGTCATAAAATTGTGTGTATATATTATGCATGTATGGAAATTCCTAAGTTTTACTTCACATATAGAAAAATAGTCATACATATTACACAATTGATCATACTTTTCAAAGTTTTCTTACTTTTGATACATCTGAAAAAACTTATGTATTTCATGTTACTGACGCCTGAAATTTTTTGTGTACATTGTGTTCTTAAATTTCAAGTATAACGACAATTGAAACGAACACTGTGACTCTTATCTTTTTTCTTAAGATGGCGACCAAACAATATGTACTCCGAATGAGATGCGATTTTAATGTTGATGCAGTGTTTTTATATTGAACTGTCAACTTTATGACAATCAAGAATCATGAACATGGTAAAACAACAGTAATAATAATAATCATTTTTTGTAGTGCTGTTTGTCTTTGTTTTCAATAAATCTCTTGTGTTTTTTTCCTCTGAGGGATTAGGTTTAGGTGAAAAGAATCATCACACCTGCACCCTGCCCCTCAAGAACAACAAGTAGAGGATGAAACTGGTTTTGCTGTTCTATTCAACTAGTGACTTGATTTTGATTTAAAGTTGGCACTGTCAACGTTGTAAGTGATTGCTCATGATTCATAATACTTTATGTAATGAACCACAAAATCCACAATTATATTTATTGATTGATGAATTTTCTATGACTTCAGCAATCCCTGAGACAATGACCGTCGTATATATGTATACAAAGTTATGTGCAAAGATTAAAACAGTTTTTATACATTGTACAGTACGTGTGATTATTTTAATTGTTCATTTTGTTATGATGTGTGTAAGGAATGAATCCCCAATAAGGAATAATTGAATGTTTGTGTACGCAGAAACTGGAATGAAAATAAATTTGAAAGAAACCAATCTGACAGCTAAAGTTGCAAGGGAACTTTTACTGATACTACATGACACTGTATTATAGGGTGTATCATCGTTTTCCATATAAAACTTTCTTATAATATTATACATCCAATTTACATTTCATACGACTGATATGACATAATTTTTGGACAAATTCTACATATTTTCGTATACAAATATATGCATATGTATGAAAATGTTCACTTGTATACGTATTATTTAATAGTACATGTTGCAGTTTTTACGAGTAAACATAATCCTGCTATAAACCTCTACAAATTACAAATCGCAGAAGATATAAACAAAATTTAAAAAAATAATAATATTGTGAATGTGTAAAATCAGAAGGCTAAAGGAACTTTAAGACCAAGGCTATTCATCGTTTTCATAGCTTTGCCCATTGCACCGATGATTCTTTTTGTTCTTGCTAACCTTTCTTCCCTCTTCTTCTCGTAAAAAGCGGCATTACATGTGTTATGGTGATCGACATCAAAACAGATGAAGGGAAATCGCTCTAAACAAAGTTCCATATCTTGCATGGTTTGGGCAACCGAATATCCGTTGTTTGACAAACATTCACTTCGCCTTCCTTCGCGTCTAATTTTTACCACTGTCTGCCCTGCTTCTATTATGGTTTGAATTCCCACCAAAGGACTGTCTTTACCAGTGTTCATCAGGTTACCGAATTGAAGAAGAGGACCCATGTCCAAATCTAAACCTAAAGCATTTTAATTCAAAGACAATGTACAATAATTAATAATTCATTCGTATGTCTCCCAAAACTTTTAATTTTTAATGTAAAAGTGTGAAATGGAGATTTTAATTACCAGGTATATTGAGTATATTAGGTAGAGCTTGGCCAGGAATTCCGGGCAGAATTTGAGGTTTTGATTCAGATTTTGGTTCAGTTTTTGATTCTTTCGGTTCTGATTTAGAGTTTTGCTTTTCCTTATTCTCTAGTTGCTCGTAGAGAAGAGAGAGGTCAGGCATGCCTGAAATATTTGGTATCTCCGGAAAATCTTCATCGTCTTCATCGATAGGAAATGCACCCGGATTTTTGTTCCTCAAGTCATTCATAGACAGAGCCATTTTTAAAGTGTCACCATCCAGTCCTTTGATGCCCAAAGCATCCCAGTCCATATCATTCACAACTTTTTTCAGGAGCACCTTCATATCTGGCTTCTGACTCAGTTCTTGTGGGTCCATCTTAAACATAAACATAAAGATAAAAATGAAAATATCCATGCAAAACCATGCATAATTTATGTACGTTTTTTTCGTCAATAAATTTCAGTTATTCAACTCTTCATTTAACATTTTGTAACATACTTTTTCAAGGGTACTCTTGATAGCACCTCGAAGTGCGTCCATAGATCCACCTTGTTTTTTTGGACTATCACTGGACTGTTTTGTCTGGTCCTCTCCCTTACTCTCCTGTTTTGCAGTAGCGTCCGCTCCATTTGAAAATTGGACGTGAAGAAGGCAAACAGTCACACTCAGAATGACGAGGTTAAAAATGCCATGTTTATTCATGATTTACTTTCACTTTACGTAGTTAATGCAGTGTTAATTAAAAATAGTTTCACACCTACAAATTTTTTTGCACTTTGCGCCGATGGTTGAGAATGATGGAGAATCAGAAGATTGAAGAACTAATGGAAACACAAACACAAACGTAGATTTAAACAATATTCTTTTGTATTCACTGTTTGTTCATTGTTCATTAAATATCAAAGAATATTGAATTTCATGATAGTCCGTGATTTTCAACTCTTGTACTTTTACCTATTCTCGTCACTTTTAGAATTATAAATAGGGTTGAAGGAACTTAAAACAATAAGACAGATGAATAAAAAAAATCAACCAATAAAGATTTAACAAGTAGTTTTTCCGTACAGTGCAAATACTATCATAAACATGTGTGTATATATATTATATGTACCGGTATACTAGCATAGTCTTTAGGAGTTAGAAGAACCTGAGCTGTATTATGGATTCAAATAATGCATTAAATATCTATAACTGCACACTATGAGAGTCTCACGAATTTGAATGTTCAACACTCCAATCACTTGTCACTTGTCAATAGTTGTCAATCCATCAGTTTGTTTTTTCTCCTCCATTCTTCTATTCGCAGTTTTAAAGTTTTAGCTAAAGCAAAAAAAAGCAACTAAATATTTTACGTGTTTATGCGGTAGATGATAATTCCTTTCAAAGAATACAATATTATGATAATATGAATGTTGTCTGAATTCAGAATTAAGAATAAAATGCATTGAAAAAATTGTGAGAAAAAACTGATTTCTGAGCTGACTATCTTTGTTTGTCTTTGTCAAAATTACACTTTATTGATTATTCTGCTGAAAATTTGGACAAACAAACTCCACATGATTGACGACAATAGGGAAGCATGTATTCAGGGTAGTCCACACAATAATTTCCACGAGCCCATTCCTCACATTTTGGATTGAAATCAGTACAGTCACCTTAAAAATGGGGAAAAAATTAATACAAAGGTTGAAGAAAAATATATGCCCGTCTTCAGTAGCATAATCTATATTCTATATATATTATACAATACACTGGAACATTCAACATACCTTGATCACATGTACCACATGTCTCTCTACAGTTAAAATTTATCCATGTATGATTCTTTCCACAGTCTCCCTCCTTGACTACTGCACATCTCTCATCAAAGTCCACACACGGAGACTCAAATCCTATAGCTTTTTTCCCTCCTCCGCCACCTCCACATGAAAAATTATCAGTAAACTGAGTAAATATTGTCAATACGTATAGCCTAATTAAATTTTGGAAAAAATGTTAAAATTCAATAAAATACCGATTGGTGGCATCACGGAACCAACAACTCCCATAGGATCCTGTGCATTGCACTTGTATGCTTTCTGTATTTTCTCTTTGTCTTTCTATCATTAAAAATGTTTACACTACTCACTGTTACTGGTTGTAGAAAGGCAATACTACTTATTTTATAGCTATTAAATATTAAAATAAATTAATTCTAAAACATAAATCGTACCTTTGATAATCCTTTTCTCTGTCCCATGTCAGCTTTAGTATTTTTTTTATCAAGTATAGTTTTTTTACATGGTGTTTTACAATCAGCCATGCTACTGTAATGTAAAATACTTCCAATATCATAACTAGTCAGTGTATTTCGCGTATTGCTCAGTTTTGTGAATTGTGGGAGGAGATCTAGTTAAACCATCAAAAGAAGGAAAAATTGAAACAACAAACAATTTTCGTTCTTTTTCCTTTGTAATAATATACTAAAGTTACTTTGAAAAATTAACAAACAAATTTAAAATAGATTACCGGAAATAATATTGTCTGCTACAATTTCTACATGCTCATCCCCTTCAGTGATAATGATAAATAATAAAATATAACAAAGAATAATATGTTGTACATCAATTTCAGGAAAATAAAATGTTGATCATGATTAATGATTATTGTTTTAGATTTTATAAAAGAGTATTTTACTATCGGGTCGCATGTGCTCATGATCAAACCCAGTTACGTGCATCAGTTCGTGTTGTATAGATCCTGTAAGGTACAAAGTGCAAAGTAATCAAGATTAATCAGGATTTCAGGATTGAAATAAAACTGTGGTTTTAGTTATTAGTTATTAGGTAACACATCCTACTTACCGTATTTGAGACAACTAGAACTCATAATGGTGAGTTGTTTTCCTCCCTGTCTTCCAACAAAGGACGTACATCCTTGGTTCTGCTTATCCTTTTGGATAAACACATAATCTTTGTCCATATCCATGGGTACTTTTGGTACAAAAACGATACAGGCGTCAATTCGGAAGGCTTGAATAGCACTCACCAACTCACCCCGTTCTCGACCATCTGAATTCAATATTCAATACAGAAAATACTTGATGCAAACCGCTTCTACTAAACACACCCATTATTATATTTTGTAATTTTTACTATTAAATAACCAAGCATCGGCATTGGGAATACAGTAAAAATATTTGAAATTAGGATTCATACTAAAAACCGAATCAATTTCATAGGGAATTCGTTGAGTTTTCCAAAGTGTACTCAGTGGTTGTGAACTATCTCTGAGAACTGTTTCCATCATGGGTTCGTTTGGATCTGGCTCCTCTTCTTTAACCACACCATCTTCTAGGTCTTTCACTGTATAAAGAAAAGGTTCAACTTGTGTTGATCATGTATTGCTGACTAATAATGATGGCTTGTGTATACTTAAACACAAATAGTTGTTCGTTTAGCTTTTAATTAAATAATTTTCTTGACCGTACAATATTTACGAGCAGCAATAAGGTCATCAGGGTTAAGAGGCTCTCCAGGAATTACGAAATCCTATACATTTAATTTTAAAAAGTTGATAAAAAAGGGTTACGTTATGTATTTGAATTTTGAATACAACACTATTATTAGAGTATTGAGTTGGATGTAAAACAAAATTAGGTCAAACATGATTTTTTACAATACATAGGAAATATTGGGTTTGACACAGACAATAAAAAAAGTAACTCACATCTTCAGAACCAGCAGCCGGATAAGAATACACAGTATTTGTCGTCAACAAATAAAAACCGTAAAAAAGACACAAAAATCCTGAAGAAAATGCAACCATTTTGGATGCACAGATTATAGAATTTTTCTACCTCTAATTCTACTTTTCCTTTTATAACTTTTTTTTTTGACTAACAAATGAAGTTTTTAAACGTTTATAAGCTTACCATCCAATAAATGTAAACAACGAGAGGCAAAGAGCAACGACATGTAGAATCAGTTTATTTCTTTGTTGAGACAATTTCATGTCCGTGAATTAATTTTCAAAAGCTCTTACATTTGGTTCATTTTGCATAGACTAGACTATTTCAACGCCGTTTTTACACTTTACGCAAACAAAAAGAGTACACTATTGAATGTATATTTGCAAAAGACACTTGGCAGAAACTTGAAATATTATGAGAAAGTTATGAAACAGAAACGTTTAATATTAAACAAGCATTAAAATATTGAAGGATATTGTTTTTATGCATCATTTTCCACACTTGATGTAATTTCTTCATCCTCCTGTCCATCTCCTTTTGGCCCTTCAAAAAAGTAGTGTGTCCAATCAGGATTAGAAGGAAGTTTCCACGTTTCCTTGTGTAAAACATGCGCAGGTTTTCCATTTTTTGGTATTTTTTTAGCTCTGGGCAGGCCAATG
This sequence comes from Sminthurinus aureus, assembly GCA_034698265.1. NCBI lineage: Eukaryota > Metazoa > Arthropoda > Collembola > Symphypleona > Katiannidae > Sminthurinus > Sminthurinus aureus. The sequence goes on along the minus strand of JAQGBH010002387.1, from coordinate 18,143 downwards.
AGGATTTCATAATATTTATTCTCCCATTCACTCATCCCCCATGAGACAAATGCTGCTTGAAGACTTGGTTGGATTTTTCCAGGAACCCATGTGAGTCCATTATGCCCATTGTAGGGGAAACGACCAATGTAGAGTTCTTCTGCTTCCGCTGTCACACCACCAACCACTGCATTCTTCACTAGTTTCCCATGACTGGAGGGAATCCAAGCAAAATGACAGATCTCTGGTTCGTCTATAACCAAAACCTGAATATGAACAGCATGGAACACGAAACAAGAAACAAGGTAAATTAAAAAAGCATATTTATGTACTGGTATGCCCAAGTGCATTCGTGTATTATGAGTCGATGTGCATACAACAAACATATTTACCTAAATGTGACAAAGTCAAACGTCAAACAAAAATAATTAATTTACGCTTTTTTTCCTTTCTTATAATATGTCACACCTCACACCCAGTTGCTGCATGTTCTTTATTACCATTTGGTATGTACATTCTCGAGTAGCCCGTATGAAATTTTCCTGGTATAATGCCACCATGCAGTTGACCTCGTGCAATGAGTATGTGCCATCCTTCCTCCAAATCACAAGAGATGGAAAGGTCAGGAAAATTACCATCTACAGATTTGAGCCAAGATGCCCCTTTGAGTGACTTTGTCGTACCTTTATTACAACCACAGAGTGGCGAAATGTAAAGTTCCACACTAGATTTTGACATTTCCATTTTCCCTTCGTTGCTATAGTTTGTATGATAGTTTTCATGTTTCCAATGCTTTGATTCCAAAGTCAAGTCAAAACTGTTTATCAAATATTGTGCACCGTTTCATATGCTATGACGACAAGCTACAGTTTACAATAGGTTAAAGAATTAAAAAAAATAGCAAGAGTCCTAGTGCAAACCTCAGTGTCCAGGGAGGAGAAAATACAGACACTCTACAATGAATCAAATGAGAATCAAATTGTTTATTTGTGCTTGCATATTTTTTCCAATGCCATCTGTTCATTGTGGAAATGAAAAGTCAATCAAATGTCAATTAAATTCAATAGGAACGCGAGCTCACGGTTCTTTTTTCTCAGTCGTTTATTTTGTAGCTACAGTTATTTCAATGATGTGATGCAAAAATAATGCATGTACATGCACATTATAGGTCGTATGTTTTGTATCAAAGTCGGAAATGAGTAAGGCTTTTACCTTCCTAAAATATTTCATGAGAAAAAGTGTATCAATGAAAAAGTTTTCTGTTTTATTTAAAAAAGTTCCTTCAAGTACAAGCATGTACAATGTAAATAGTAAATTATACTATACTCGTATTTGTCGTTTTATCAAAGCCGTGTGTATTCAATTTGTCTGAATAATCAAGGGCAGTTGTGGTGCATTAGGAAAATCATAAGGTCACATGCAAAGCAAAAACACTAAAAATTAAAACACCTAGTGCATCTCTATCCTTTACTTTAAGTTTGAGAAAAATGTCGGTAAAATATTATATATAAGGCTTGTAGAAAAGAGAACACACATTTTATTACAAGGAGACGGAATTTGAGATTTTGATATAAATTAATTCTGATAGCTGACTGACTTTGTCCCCAATTTTTCTCCAATGACAATGTCACTTAAAGCATTTTAAATCTAGTTTAAAGGCATAACATAGTAAATTAAAACACTTTTGACTGATCCTCGCAGACTTCTTAAGGACTGGAAATTTTCCAATTCTCTTTCATTCTTCTGTGTCGTACAAGTAGAAGATTGTTTTTAGCTTCTCTAACCTTTTTGCTAGTAAGCAATGGCAAAAGTTTTAGAGTTTCTAGTCTTAATAGTTTTGGTGAGTGGTCGACTCATGGAATGTGCCTCAAAAAGTGAAAACGAAAGCCACAAAGAGGATTCTACAAAACCATCAACTTTGACTGGGGACAATATAAATTATCTTAAATACTGGGATAAAATAAATTCGATACAGAATGTAATACTTTGCATTGTTAATTGTTATGAATTCAATTTATCCTTTATTCACTGTAACTATTCCTCATGTAGCCTGTAAAGGAGAACTAATATACATGTTTTTATTTCTTATGTAGGATAAAAGCTCTAGTTCCATTTCTTTTCGCCCAGCGGAACCATTGAATCCAACAGAATACGATGAAGCTGAAAACTTGAGTAAATACCAAAATCCATATATTGAAACTCTAAAGATTTTATGAAAATTACTCATTACTCAATACTCTTCTGGTCTTGAGACTTAAGTATTCTTTAAAAAATGTAGCGAATGCGGAATTGGAACCGGCTTCAAAACGTCCAGTGTCTACTTTAGAACATCCATCACGAGTTGCAGAGTTTCAAACTAAAAATGGACTTTTGGATAAATCTCGTCGTTGGCCTTTTGCAAGTGTACCTTATGTCATTGCTGATGAATTTGGTAATAATTTCTCTTCCCAGTTTGAAATTTATAACATATTAAACTGCTACATAATGTTATGAGCAGTGAAAAACGGAAAATAACTCATAAAATAAATAATGTCGTTGTTTCCTGTTTTGTATAATTATTGAAAAATGTATTAGATTCTCAATGGAGAAGATTGTTCGCCAGATCCTTTAGAGAATTTCACAAGTACACTTGTATACGCTTCACCCCAAGAAGAAATCAGAGGGATTATATTTTACTTGTCAATGGGACAGGTTGTGACAGCGATGCAGGCAGAATTGGAGGAGAACAGACAGGTACAAAATTTACTAGTTGTTAAACACTTTCATTTTTTGTATGTAGACTATTAAGTATGAAGAAAAACTGTAAAATTCTAAACTGAATCCTTTTTTAGTTGCTCTTGGCCCAGGATGCTTTTCACTCTCAACCGTGGTCCATGAGCTCGTCCACGCACTAGGGTTCTGGCATGAACAAAATCGATATGATCGAGATGACCATATAAAAATCCATTGGGAAAATATTATTCCAGATATGAAGTTTAATTTTGAGAAATTGGAACAAGAAGATGTGACGGATTTTGGCGTTCCCTATGACACGGATTCCATCATGCACTATGATCAGTGGGCTTTCTCTGTCGACTATGGAAACCCCGATAAAGTGGTCATGACTCCTCATAAACCCAATCCAAATATGGGGCTAGCAGAGCACTTTTCGAAAGTATGTACATGCAAATTAAAAGTTACTTTTTGATTCATCTACAATATATATAGAAGTACAAATAAATATAGTTTTATTTTGTATTTGTACATATGTTTTCAGAATGATATTAAGAAGATTAATCGGATGTACGAATGCAATAATGAAAATTCTCGGCCAAATAATTTCTACCCGGTAGGATCGTCGATGACCAAGACATTTCAGGGCGATTCACAGGGTAAATAAATAAATATTTTCTGTTGATTATCCATTACCCAAAATACAAAATACTCAAAACTCTCTGTTTTGTTGAGGTGAGCTTTAAAACATTTCAGTACAGAGAACAGAGAAGAGTAAACAGTAATGGAATTTTATTTTTATTTTGTAAAATTGTAGATGAACTTAACTGCAAGGATTTTCATGGAAACTGTACCGAGTTTGTGAAACGGAATGATTGTGATACGAATCCAGTGTGGATGAGTGTAAATTGTAGAAGATCTTGTAATAAATGCGGTATGAACACTGGTCATAGTTTTTGTTTCAAATATTTACTTACCTTGAAGTATGTTTGTATATCTATATGTCATATGTTATGTTTTTTCAAAAGTAATATTTTATTCTTAAAGTTTAAACATATCCTGGTCGTTTTTCCTTTCGATTAGATGGTGTGTGTGAAGATACCCGTCCCGAGTGCGTTAAATGGGCCCAAGCAAAAAAATGTGAGACTGATCGAGACTACATGAATATGTACTGTGCAAAGTCCTGCAATGCATGCATAAGCAACAACTCTTGATTCCGAGTACTGAACGGAAAAATGGTATTCGGAAGCATTTTGTGATAACTATTATAATAAGTATTTATTTTTGAACTTTTGTACTTATTTCAGACTATGAAATACATTAAATATAAGATTAAAAATATGCCTCCATATGTAAACAAGCAGACTGTTTTTTACATTGTAGAGTGTAGTATAGACTGCATTGTAAAACGTGTGTGTATTAGAATACTTCAATTGTACTGCACAAAACGAGTAACTTGTTGGGCTCTATATACATGTTATTTTCATGTAAATGTGACATAAATCATATGAACCAGAATTAAGCTACAGTAATAACTGTTGTACTTACCTAAGTAATAACGTATTGTTTTTTATTGATATTTACAAGTGTGTTTTTATATAAAGCTCTTTATATATCATGTGAAACCATGAAAAACAGTAGAAACATTTACCAACTGCATTTTTCCAAAATATATGTACCTGTCAATCAAACATTTCTGGTTAAGTTTTTAAGACGGCATTAAATGTCTTCAACTTATTCCACCGCACGACTAAGATCCTGCTCCAATATTGCGAAGAATTAGACAATAAAATTCATACTTTATATATTTTTATTCAAGTAGTTTGACGGGCATTGATTCATTGCATTTAGTTTTTTCAATTTTTTCTGTCAAAAGTTGCACAATGTTGTACAATTACCGTAAGGCTGTCTCCTTTTTCATGGAAATTTTAATGCAAAATTAACTGTGTATAACTAATAATTTTGCCTCATTTTACAATACAAGAACTTTTACGTTTGTACACTAAAAACAAAAGAGATTTTGTGATTATAAAAATGATTAGACAAAACGTCTTTGTTATTTTGATTTCAAACGATATTTTTTAAAATAGAATTTAAATGTAATCCTTTGATACGATATCATCCTACATTGGATTGTTGTTATTCTTCGTCGAGTAGAATAATCCAGTTATGATCTTTTAATTCGTATTTATTTTGGCTGGACGGTTGTATAATCATGGTTCAAAGTTGTAACTAATATGTAGCTAGAAATTGTATTTTGTCTATGAAACAAATCTAGTGCCTATACGAGATACGAGCATTTTGATCTTGAATAATCAAATGACTCGTGACTGATTAATCAATAACTGACTGAATTGATAAGATAAAGATAAAAACTGCTGATGCTTTAAATTTTCACGACAAATAAAAGTGAAACACAATTTGAATGATGATAAATGTCCATTACGAACCGGCTACATATTCATGTAAATATCTGCATCTAATACAAATGTAAACTGACTGTACAAAAGTATACTGAATCGAAAATAATAAGCATTGATTGTTTACTGATGTCTGTGGCAAAACACATGAATGTCATGCAATGTGATAGAGAATAGAGACTTTTTACATGCTCCAAGTTCCAATTCTTTGTCTAGCCATAAAATGCAATGAAAGCAATGAGAATTGATCGTATTTACACGCATATCTAATTTTTTTCATGCCCCAAAAGTGCAGATTCAGGAAATTTTTCGGAACTGGTGACGATTTTTATATGCTCAAATATGAAGTATCATGAGATTCATTCTATCATACTTTCATCCGTAAAACATTGTAGGTTAAAAGGTGCCAAATATCCGTGATTGAAAAAGTCGATACAAACAGAATTCATAGATAAATTTAACCTTAGTAAAGTTTTGTTCAAAGATGATTTTAGTTTTCATTTTAATGTTGTGCACTTATACGTACAGTCACTGTGCTGATCATATCAATGGAAATAATAATAACTGTAAAGTGGAATCGACAAGAATTGAGTGTATTTCCTCATTCTCCGATTTTGTGAGCAACAATTGGACATCAATGCCAACAAGACCCGGACTCGCAAAAGACACTTCTGAATTGCCTTCAGATTTCAAAGAGAAACTAAAAGGTCAAGACATGTTTTTCATCACTGCAAATTCTACTATGGAGTACAAAGGATTCTTCAAACTGAGTTCACAAATCCCAAATGATTTGAAACCTGTTGCCATTTACATCAGCTACTACCTTGTTGCTAGCGAGCAGAGCATTTATGTATTTCCTGCAAAAGATACAATTAAAAGATGGCTACCTCCAACAAGAGCATTTATCTGGAATGAAGAGTTTGTGGAATTAGACAGTGAATATGCATCAAATGAATCCGTAAGTACATGTTGTAATTCCTTGAACTGATTTTGATCCAAACATTTTAAGTGTCTAAAACTTTGCATCAAACATTGTTATGCTTGCGTTATATCGTTCTATTTACAAATAAAAACTGTATTTTGAACCACAAACCAAGGGGATTTTTTAATCAACCCACTTAAATTTTTTCTAAGATTAATATTACAGAACCACAGCTAGGACTGGTGGACAAGAACTGTCTGATAATTAATAACATGGCTGTTGTATATGGTGATACAGTAACAAAAGACGAAATCACGAAACATTGTTGGCCCCTCACAACGACTACACCAGAAATCACAACAACTCCTATTACCACAACAACTACAACAACTCCTACTACTACAACAACACCAGAAATCACAACTACAACCAGACCAGAAACAACAACTCCTACTACCACAACCACTTCACCAGAAACAACAACAACAACTCCTACTACTACAACCACTACACCAGAAACAACCACAACGACTCCTACTACTACAACCACTACACCAGAAACAACAACCACAACTCCTACTAATACTACAACAACTCCTACTACCACAACCACTACAACAACTCCTACTACTACAACAACACAAGAAACCACAACAACGACTACACCAGAAACAACCACAACTCCTACTACCACTACCACAACCACTACAACAACAACAACCGAGCCAACGTCTTCCAATACTGATTCTAGTAATTCTATTATCACTAACAAACCCGACAATATTACCATGGAAACTAGTACTCCATTTGAAACTACTTCAGAGAACCTAAAAGATGACGGTGTGGATGGTCTCAACACGTTTAAAATATTTATGTACATTTTGCTACCAGGATTTTGTGTACTAGTTGTAACTTTAATGGGAATGTACTTTTATAGAAATGATAGAAAAATGTCTAAATTAAGAGTAGGTATGTATCATCAATACACGTAGTACACGATTCTTGATGTGCTCTAATGTTTATTAACTTGTTTCGTCATATTTTAAACTGGCGGATACTCCCATATTTTTTATTACTTTTTATAATTTTTAATGAATCTTACTAAAAGTCTTTTAGTAGCATAAAAGATGTACAATATATTTATAGTACGAGTTATTCTAGTTCGTGAAGAAAAAAAATAGCCCCTATGTATGGTTGTCAATTTTAGTTTTTTCGCATTAATGCACTTCTGATCAAGAACTGTCCACCTTAAAAATTTAGAACCCTAGGTTGACCGTAAATACTTTAAAAAAGAATAATAAAAATTAAATTAAACATAAAATTGTACATGGAGAAAATTCAAACTGGAATTCCCAAGTCAAGAAACTCCTTGTTCTTTTTAATTCATCATTTTATTTATTTATTTATATTTTTCATCCCTGGAGATGATTTTGTTCATGTATTTTATGTTTACATGTAAAAATATAAGTATAAAATATAAGTACTTTTCGTGTCAATATTTGCTTGTTTATAATTTATAATAATATTATGTTCTGCATTTTGTATTATACTTTTACTATTCAACTTTTACACAAAAATAAAATTCGTTGTATAAAAATGTGTGTCAAAACACAAAATATATTTCATACCTTTTTTTATATAAAATAATTTATCTAGGTACATATTAAAAACAAAAACAGTCTTCGTATAGAAAATTAAGTACAGATGACAAAAGTACAATTTAGATTTTATTGTTAGTTAGGTAACTCATCAAGTAAAACTACAAGAAGAGAGAAGGGTCGACTTGTTCCAAATGATGTTCAAGTTCCTCGATTGTCCCAAATTCACATGAACACAAACTAAATGGACATTCGTGAATCGGAGGTTGATGAAAATCTGAATAATGATCTTCAAATTCTTCAAAAGTCTCAAAAACTTCAGGTCCAAAACACAAAGGACATTCATGAAGTTGAAGGGAATGATTTCCATTGGCTTCGTTGTCTTGGTGATGAATAAAAAGTTCTTTGGTAGAGAAAAAGTTTCCACAAGAGCACCAATAAGGTAAAGAGTAGAAAAATTCATAGTCTTCTTCCTCTTCATTTTCATCATTATCATTTTCCATGGGAGAAACAGTCTTTTGACTCTTCTTCTTTTTAGCTGGTGGTCTATTTTCAACATTTTCATCATCATTTTTTAATGCTGCTCTTTTTCTACGTCGACGATTTTTTTTCTTTTTGGTTGACTTTTTCTCAGTATTTTCTTCAGCATCACTCACAAGATTTATTGTGACACCCTTCTTTGACTTGCTTTTGACGGGCGATGAGGATGACGAGTTTTTTATGTTTGTACTTTTACCATCATCATTTTCATGAGTAGTTCTATGAAGAAAAAGTTCTCGCTGTAGTCTAAATGTTTCTTTGCATTGGTCACACGGGTACGGAAGAGCCTTGTGCACCTTGAACACATGTAGATACAGATCATAAGGCCTAGCAAATCGGATGAAACACACACGACAGGGATTAGGAAGTTCATTACGATGAAATTCCCTTTTGTGTTTTGCCAACAAAAGAGACTGGTTGAATTTGGTAGGGCAGAACGAGCAAGAATAGGGAGTACCTCCGTTGTGAGATCGAAGATGACGATCCAGGTTATCTTTTCGGGTGAATGCAGCATCACACACAGAACACGGAAAATGATGATTGTTGTTATGGATGCGGAGATGACGATTCATAGTTCCTTTGTGATTAAAGGAAAGAGGACAGTGAGAACACTTGTACCGTTTGGAAACAGAATGACGATGACTGTGGATGACGAGTGTTTTCTTAAACTTGAACCGAGCTCCACAGGTTGAACATTGATTAGGATGAGACTCTGCTGTTTTTAATTTTGATTTGTTTTTCTTCTTCTTTGCTCCTGTACAACAAATAAAAGAATTTTAATAATAATCAACATCTGTTTATATTTATGTTTGTTGAACTCAAAATTAAAAATGGTAGTCATGCCAATACATACTATTTGCAAGCATTGTATTTTATGAAATCTCAACATTATGCATAAAATATTTACCTTTTAAGACTCGAACCATGATGAATCAATGCTCAATCAAAATTATTATTGCAGTTTTTTTTCCTAATCTTACTTATTACAGTGCTCCTGCAATAAAAAATTCAAAATAATAAGAATGATAATTATTATTATTATTTATTATTATTATTCTTTGTGTGTAAAGTTACAGTAGAAAACATTGTCCAAAAAGTATTTATAATTTATATGATAAAGTCAACAATATAATATTCATCAAACTAAAAGTTTTATTGAGCCATTAACAAGTGTAAAATAGATGATCAAATATTGACATTGGAAAGTTTTACTTACCTACTTAATACTGCACTTTACACTTGGCAATTGGATTAAATTTACTTTACTTTATAAATTTACTTTATAAAATTACTTCAAAAATGATCCTGTACAAAACAAACAATTTGATTATTGATTACATTCCAACTCATTTTATCTAAGTACATTTTACATACAAAAAACACACAAAAAACTTGTCATCTGAGATCTGAGAACAATACAAATTTCAATTGTGATGGTGGTGATAAAAACTGACAAGTTGATTATACATAATATTTAAAGTATACTGCTGTAAAATATAAAATATATTGTAAATTGAGAATGAGAAATAATAGAAAGAGCACATTTCAAAACTTACATAAAATAGCAGATAGCAGCTCAGATGTTTGGGCTGTGTCAAATATTTTATAATTTACAGCAAAAAAAATCATGCAAATTCGCTTATTTGTTCCTTCTTCTTCTCAACTCGGGAATCTGGATTCACACAATGAGACTGACAAGTGACAACAACGATGAACTTCAAATTAACTGTGTTTAACTAGACAAAGCTCTAAAATCAAAGGAAAATGTTAAATACACAATAAGTTATAATTTGTTTACTTTCATGTTGCACGTTAACTTTTAAAATAATAATATAATATGTATTTGTAAGCATTGTTGTATTATGAAATCTCAACATTATGCATAAAATATGTACCTTCTTTTTTCAACTCGAACTATGATGAATTCATGATAATTTAATTCACAATAAAAAAAGTAATAGCAGCTCTTAATATCTATTATAAAAACAGAATCAAGACAGCTTCTGCAAATAAAACACAGGTAAGAGAACAGCAACATTAACTCAAGAATTACATTTTAAGCAAAATTATTGAGTTTAAAATTATTAAATATTCATCAACAATAATTTATTCATTCAATAAAGTATGAAGCATTCAAGAATAATAATTTTCAATCTCAATATAGAATATAAAAAGTTTTTCTTACATATCACTCCAACAAAAAGTCATTTATCATTTATTAAGGACAATATAATTTTTTGCTGCTGCTTAGAAGTTGATAATATATATTTTACATATACAGAATGCAGATCTCAAAAAATTTTACACACATTTGATTATATGGACTCCAGTACGACTCTACAAAAACAAACAAAACAGTATGATTACACACTCGATCACATTTAAATAATAAAGTCCAGGAGTAAAAGTATTATCAGAGTAAATATAAATTGTAGTGGTGATATAAAATTGATAAATTACCTAATTCCAAATCACAGAAAATGAAGCTGACAACAACGCATAAAAGAAAAGTTTATTGCAGTCCAGTTCAGTCTCAAGTCTCAACTACATAAAATACAAAGAGGTTAATTATTAATTATTGATAATCATCATTATGCTTATTAAAAATAATACAAGATTCAGAAACCATAACGGAACACACCACACACGTGGATTGCAAAATATTCCATGCTAGATAATTCTATGATGTACATGCAAAATGTAAATGACAACAACTCTTACCTTTATAAAATGATGATACAATGAACAATGACACGAACTGTGATGTTCTTTTACTGTCTCTTTAGTTAGTTTAATTAGTAATTATAATATTACAGTTAAATAAATAACAAACGAATAAACAACAACGAAAAAAAAACGTTAATTTTTTGCCGGCCAAAAAATCCCCCATTCAATTGAATTTCCAAGGACTGCACATCCAGGTTTCGTTTAGTCCAATACGGGTTTTGTGCCTCAAATATATATATGTAGTTGTATAATTTATACCATGTGTTTTTTATATGACTATAAAAATGCTTTCTTTTTACTTTCACCCATGAGTTACATCCACAAATGTTGATGAAACGATATATTCGACTTTCTTCTTTTTCATTAGTTTGTAGTTGCGAAAGCCCAGAGCTACCAAATTTGTTTGTATGTATAAATAAAAACTAATGCCTGCTTGGTGTTTGGTTTGGTGTGTCCTAAAAGAAAACACCGAAAACGTTTTCTCCATCATTTCTTAGTCTCAGTCACTTTTTTAACATTTACCATTGAATGGAATATAAAGGAATTTTATGCTAATGGTCCATTATTGATTATGAGATAAAAAGACTTTCTGAATTATTTATTTCTATTTTAATTTTGAAATCAAACAGGAAATTTGAATTCTTGATAAAATGTTGACCAGTTTCAACTTTGGATAGTTGAAAACAAGAAGATTTGTACACGTTGTCCAAACTTGAGACAATAAAATTATCTTAAAAGTGTCATTGACGTTGTGCCTTTGGATTCTGGAGTTTCCGTCAAATGCTCAATAATTTTATTTTCAATTTCCCAGCTCTTCCATTTCCCTCCAATTTGACTGAGTTTGTGTTGCCTGTGGCCTGAATTTCAAGGGGATGTAAACGTCTTTTTCATCTCCGGGCTCTTGACACTCACTCGTGTAAGAAATTGGTGGAAAATGGAAGTACATCAGTCGTCACATCATTTCGCTGTTGACGTTGTTGCTGGAAAATGGCTTCAATGAACTCAAGTCGAGTTGTGTGACCGCAAAATAAATATTTAATTGGTCCACGTCGTAAATTAGTGGTTGTTCCGTATTGGGGCAAAATTGACGGTGAATATGGAGCCACGAGTCGTTCTTTCACTTCCGATTCTTCGGGAATCAGCAAATCACCGTTTGACCTCCGTTTCTTCTTCTGGAAATGAATAAAACCGGAGTCGGAATCGTACTGACAGAAGCTATCGCCCATTTCGTTTTGGAACAACATCCCATGGATTTTGTAGTCTGGAGAAATTGAATTCCTGTTTTTGGTAACCCTTCCTGAATTTTGCGGTAGACTTCAGTTAAGTTGCCGTAGCAACCGTCGTTGTCATACAGACGGATGCAGGTGCCCAAAGTATCAACAGAAACCCTGGATTTTCCCAGGATTGACGGAGGCAAAGAGGCACCACCAGGATTCAGAATTTTCAACTTGTTGAAGTGAAATTCAGCTGTTTATAAAAAAACTAAGAGCAACATCAAGACGACAAAAAATCAAAATCATGCACTTGAAATTTAAATAATTCTTTTGTTTTAACTGATTTCAAATTGAAATGAACAACTGAAAAAGAAAACAGTATGATAATTTACGCGTGGTTCCAAAGTCGAAATGAATGAGCTCTTGTGGTCTTGAAATCACTCGAACTGAAAAGTGAAAATGTTTAAATCTATCATTTTCACAATTTGAATTTTTGCGTCGTAAAAATTTCAAGAATTAGTTGAAGTTTTTATCCAAAATTCCGCTTGACATTGAATCATTTCGCTCAATTGTTCCGTTCTGAATTTACAAAGGAGAAGGATGTGTAATGATCCTGAATATAAACTTCGGACGTGATGAAGCCGAAGCTGAAGTTACAGATGAATGAATTTCATGGTAAGCGATCGGGCTGAAAATAAGGAGAAAAGAGGATTGAGCCGCCGAGGAAGAAATAAATGAGTTTGCGATGCATCAAAAGTTTACTCCACAGCTGAAAATATTTGGAGGAGACGGAAGATGAAGATGAATCCGAGATCAATTCCTTTTTATCATCCTCTTTTGAGCCCAAAATGAAATGAGGAGGCATTTTTAATGTGGTGGGTTGTCGCTGTCAAAAAGAAAAAGTTGTACTTGTTATTGCTGACAGGAATGCGCTGATCCGCTGATACGTTGATTTTGAAAATTGGGAAATGATTCTTTGAAATGACAGAAAGAAAAAAAACTCAAAATCTGACTACTGAATTGAAATCACATCTCAAAAATGCGCTACAAAGACCGCAGAAAAACTGCTCTGTTCTTGAACGTTTGCGTTGACGTTGACGTTGAGGAAATGAAAAACATGAACCGATGATTCACTGCATTTGAATTTTGAAATTTGATTCCAAGTTATCGATCCACATTTTTCAAGTGGAATCAGATTTATCAGAGACAAACATGATGTTAACAAGCACGCGCTTCGCGTGAACTTGGCCCGCGGCGCGTTTGCTGATTTTAATCCAGAAGCCAAATCAAATTTATAACCAGCATAGACAACTATTTTCAAAGTAATGCATTTTCAATACCACATTACTGATTCATAACTTTAAACCTAAAGATTTCGAAATGTCAACCTATGCCAAAAGCGTATACACCCCAAAACAAACAAACGTTTACTTAAAAACAAATATGTATTAAACAGAAGCCAAATCCAATTACAAAACATTTCAACAACTGCTTTGCAAAAAATTTATTACTTCGGCCACTCCGCAACATAAATTCAAGTCCGCAAACAAACTTAACAACCGTAACTTCCTGCTGCTTATAGCCGATAAAGTCCCGCACTTTTGAAAATCGACCAGTAAATTATATAGAGGGTAGTTAAATATTTTGACTGGAGTCTAGAGCTTGTTCTTGCTTCGGCTGTCAAAATGATTCATTTGAAGTTTGAAGATAAGAGGGTTTCAGATTTCATAAATGTAAGTATACGAGCTGACGTCAGCCATCGACCAAGATCAACAGAAAAAATAGAGAGCAGAGAGCAGAGAAAATTAAAATTAAGGCTTGAGATTTGAGAAGGCATTTTAAGTGCAAGAGAAAAAACATCTGAATGCTGACAACATCACTCACCGAAATTTTAAAGCTATGACTAATTTTATAGTCGAGAATTGAGACTTGAGACTCAAAGGTTTATTTAGTCATTTGTTTGTGTGTATTAAAAATGGTGATAAAAAAAACGAAACTCAGACGACAATGAAAAATGACCATTTTAATATGGCCTAGAACCAAGAAAAGAGACGACAAACGCCTTTTTGGTGAATGAGAACGTAGCAGATCATGAGGACGCTGCCATTGTACGATGTGTAAATAATTGCAAAAATCGAATCATTCGAAATCCGAAATAGTCATGTCGAACGGTAAAGAAATAAAAGGCAAAATCTATTCGAGTGAGAAAAAAGTTCTATACATAGGTGAAAACACCCCAAAATTGTGACTGCTGAGAGAAAAGAGCACAGTTTGTAGTTAGAGTTTCCGCTGGGTGAAAAATTATCGAATTTTATACTTTATACCTTATACAAACAAAAGCGCGTTTCATTTCCTTTCCTTTCAGTTTCACCAGTTTTACTCATTGGCATTGTCAGTTTCGTTACTACGAGGACCAAACAAATCAAAAATGTACATTTTCGTAAAACGAATTGGAATTTACCAATAAAGCGGTATATCCACTACCCGTGAAAAGCAGTGGGAAAAATTCCGTGTGAAATTTTCGCTGAAGTGAAATTCCAGGGAAATTAAAAAAATTTCACGCCAAATTTTCCTGCTGTTTTCGCTTTGCAGTACCCACTTCGAGCGAAATTTATCATATAATATACTATTATGGTACCATGGCAACGGAATTTTTTTCATTTTCGCCAGTAAAAATTTCCCGATATTTTCACGGGAAAAAAGGAAGTAGTGGATACAGAAAAGTGGAAAACAGCGTGAAAATTTCGCTTGGGAGCTTCACGCTTGTTTCACGGGTAGTCGATAGAGGCCTTAATTATCTTTTTTGGAAGAAAAATTCAAGAAATTAGTCTGTTTCATTCAATTTGTTACTTGTTGCTCAACCAAATGCTTACATTTGGATGTCTTGTGCCTATCTGCATTACAGATTTTAGATTTTTCGCGAAACAAAACACACGACAAAACACATTAACCATTTAATTTTATTTTGACAAGATAATTCTGAATTTTATGCACATAGAATTAAAACATTATGGTATGCAGATGAGCACTGGAAAAAATTGTTCCTTTTCCTTTAATTTTGTTAAAGTCATTTTGTTGACTATTTGAATTTTAAATGGGATTTTTCTCTTGGTTAAAATCTGTTTGTGCTGTTATGATTTTTACATTTTCATGTTTCAATATTTCAAAACTACTATTCTTGACGACGTAGACGAATTTCCTTGCCCAAAGCAAGAAAAAGAAAAAAAGGAAACCG
This sequence comes from Sminthurinus aureus, assembly GCA_034698265.1. NCBI lineage: Eukaryota > Metazoa > Arthropoda > Collembola > Symphypleona > Katiannidae > Sminthurinus > Sminthurinus aureus. The sequence goes on along the minus strand of JAQGBH010002387.1, from coordinate 2,796 downwards.
CTGTCGTCTCATTATTTCCAGGAACTCAAAAGCAAGGCCAATTCCAATGATCAGAAACCAGATGGTCCACGGGAATACAGAATCATCAATTTGACAGTCTCTCCATTCCCTCTTCACGGGATTTCAACTGTCGTTTGAGAATCCCGCCAAGGATGCCGGTATTCGCACCTCTCTTTTTTCCGACGTAGCTTTAACACGTCTTCAAAAATCAAGGATTCCCGAGCTTGACAAACGAGCATAAGACTCAATCGGACCATCTGAATTCGGCATGGCAAATGACCAAACGTTTGGTGGCTCAAAAAATGTTTCTTTGATAACAAAAAGATGTCGAAGAACTAGCTTGTGAAGAATTTCGAAACGAGTACTCAATAACGCAACAATTCCAATTTTGTCTTGGGTGTAGAATTCCATGTAATTATTTGCTTGTGAATTTTTTACAGCCCCAGGGCACCCGAAAAACCCGGCGTGAAAGGGAAAACACGCCAATGTATTCACACTTTTATGGGGCACTGTTTGTGAAGATTTTGTACACAAGATCTTGAGTAGAGAAGATTCCCTAGTCGTATTTATTGTAATGCATTGGTTTAAAAAGAGTTTTAGCCAAAGGGAAAAAACTGTTTCAGAGCTGACTACTACACATGTTTCGATTTCGTATTTTTAGAGAACACGCCGATAATGTTTGTATGAACAGAGCGCTAAAATTCAAAATTTATGCAAGAAAGTAAACCCAGAAGAAACTTGATGTACTTGGACGAGACATGTAGACATCTGTAGTAGTCTCTGGTCGACTCAACTCTTGGCAAAAACACTCGACAAACTTCTCTGCAGTAGTCGGTATTCTTCTCCATTCAAGTTCTTTGTTTTGTACTAGCTGCTCGGCAATGTTTGTGTAACGGTAGACCGATACGTTGTCGAATCCTTATACTCGGCTTCGCATCGGGAGCCAAAAGCATTTATGCTTTCAAGGCGATGTAAGAGGAGATTTGACTTTATTGGATATTGGAATCGACGAGTTGTGTTACCTTTCTCCGAACTCCACCTGACCGCTCGTCAAATTTATTTAGTTGACAAACCACCACCCAAAAACCAATTGCAACGTCAAGCAAATCAAATGCAAGAAGTGAGTGCAAAATACAAAGTCGACCGTTTAGAATGTTTTACATAAATGTTGTACATTTTTTTGCATGTACAATGCCCATGCAAAACGGGGTGAGGTAATAGCAAAATAGCACCAAGTTACGCCACGTTACGGATAAGGAGGATTTCTCCGTCGGTTTTTGTCTTAAGGAGTTTGTGTGGCTTCAACAAAAACATTTCAACAATTTGAATATTTCAGCAATAGAATTTCAACATTCAACGTTTTAACATTGAACATTTCAACAATGAACAGTTCAACACGCAACACATCAATATTATACATTTCAACAGTTAAACATTTTAAGATTGAAATTTTCAACAAAAAAAGTTCAACACTCCAACATTTCACCACAAGATTTTAAACCGACGTAGAAATAAAATTTCTTGTTGTACTCGTGCTTAATCTTCCCTCTTCGTATTTCCCATGGTCTTTAAAAACGAAGCAGCCTGATGGACGTCAAGTTAGCCGCAAGCCGCAATTGCGGCTTGCGGCTAACTTGACGTCCATAGCAGCCTGAGAAGTTGCGAAAAAATTATAGGCATGCTATCTTTTTCTCATTTGGATCAGTTTAATGGACTCTAATAAAACAAGTTTTTGATGAAAAGTATACGACCCAGATTTGGACCTTCGAATTTGTGGGTCAACTAAAGGTCGTTCAAAAAATCCTTCAACTTTTTTTCAGGTTATCCCTGTCTCCGGTCAAGCTGCTTTGATTTGAATGAACCCTACTGTTAAGTACAATATCTTGATATATTTTAGAGGTTTTTTAGCCACACCGCCAATTTATTGCCGGTATGTGTCATACAAAAATCCAAAAAAACCTAATTCCCAACTGGAGTTTTTGCATCGGTAATTGTGTTTTTGCTGTGTTAAACCATAAAATCCAAAAATTCTCTACTGGATGTTCGATTCTGATACTCAAAATCCATCAATAACCCAGCCACCCATTTCCCCACTACTCCGACATTCTGATTTTATAACCATAACCTAGATAACAGGATGTTCTGTATATTTTCTTGTTTTTTTGTTAAACATACCAATGTTAAACAATATTTTGTTGAAATGTCCATTGGTGAAATATTCAAATTGTTGAAATGTTTTTGTTGAACATGTAGGATGCCATGTTTTATAAAAATTAATCATTTTTTTGTGCTCTTACCAATACCCTACGAAAATAAACTAACTAGAATCTTCCACTACTTTCTGCGGTTGTCACTCTGTTGACTTCAACTTTCAAAATGATAATGTGATAGGTGATAGTACGCTATCACTTCGTATCAGCTCTATAATCTAGCACTTGTGCTGACCAGCACAAATGTCGTTTGTGGCCTCCCATGGCAAAATGGTGTGTCTCCAAAAAGTAAAATCTTCAACTCCGCATGGTCTAAATGTTCGAGAACCTTTCCCTGACTAAAATTCACGACCTTTGGGATTCTTAGAAGGTAGAAATACACTATTGGGGGTCGTGTTACAAAACTCATGTTACAAACTTTTGTAACATGAGGTGTAACATCATTTTGTAACATGATAATTATGAAGATGAGTAAAGAGTGAAGAGCAAAAAAGAGTTCCTTAAGAATCTTTGTGCCTGAAGAAGATCGCCAAGAAGCGTTCGAAAGCTTGCAAATAAAGAAAATTTGTGTGCAATTCACCTCTCT
>JAQGBH010002386.1:0-24808 GCA_034698265.1 Sminthurinus aureus | reverse complement strand
TGTAGTTAATAATTAGTTTATATTTTAGTTTAAATATGGACCACGTTGTCCGTCTTACCAAATGAATAAATAAATTATACAATTTTCTGCTTTCACTCCTCCGTAAACTGAATATTGAAGCTCGAATCTAGAATATTCGCCATCACCACTGACATGACATGGCATCGCATCGCAAACACCAAACACCCCACACAGTTGAAATCTTGAATCTCTTTGCAAGTCATTAAATAAATGGGATGCAAATCCAATCCAATCCAATCCAATCCACCACTACTACATTATCTAAATAATTACCAAGTATCAACATTTCTATTGTTGTTCATGTCCGTCTTCTCCCTTCTCCCTCCTCCATTCAATACTCAAATACAGAAGTACAGAAATACAGAATGAGCCTGAGAAAAAACTATGACGTTTGAAGCATGAACGAAACAACCGAATATTATTATATTATGATATTCTAAAGAAAAGAATCTGTAAATCTCATTCACATTCAAATTCTTACTTAAATATTACAGATTAGAGATAAATAGAAAGATATTATTTTGAACACGAACCTCCCGTTTTCCATTTCCAATTTTCCGTTGCAAGTTGGAAGGTCCGCAGAAAGAGAGAGTTTCTCCGTCACAATCGGAAGAAATACAGATCGGATGAAACGGAAAACACATGCTAATCTCTCAACTCTCAACCCTCTACTTTCCATTCTCGGCATTGAAAATTGGTCATTCAAATCTGAATATAAACCTGAATTTAGAATCTTGAATTTTAATGTGGGAAATCTCTCATTAATTGGAAGAAAGAATGAGAAAGTATATGAAAAAGTTTCGAGTTTCACATGTACATTCATATTGTCTCACATTGTATTTTGTATTTCGTATTGTTTGGAGTTTGGATTTTGGAGTGTAGTTGATACTTGATAGTTGATTGTGCACGTACTTTAATTGCTTTGGTAGATGATAAAAGATGGTGAGGTGATGAGAAATGACGTGTTGTGAGTTGTGAGTTATGAGAGAAAGAGAGCGATTTCCTTTGATGAATTAAATGGAGGACGGTGAAAGCAGACTGTGAACAGTGAATAGTGAATAGTGTGCAGAGGAATAATAATAATAACAACAATCGTCATGATCATTATGATCCGCGTGATATGTATTCAAAAATGAAATGTTCTCAACAAGATGAAGAATGGAGAATGGAGAATGAAGATGAAGATGGATAAGAAGGAGTGAGACTAATAATAAATAATGTGAGAGTCGTTTAGTAATGAATTTGTTTCCGTTGAGAAATGTCAGATGTGTAAAGTGTAAAGTGTACAATATACAATATACAATATGCAGTGTATAGAGCATAGAAGAAAATGAATACACATGTACCCATCATGTTTCTCTTCTTGTTCCTACATTTGTACTTTGTACATTTGTAAATTGTACAAGTGTACAGTTTACAGTTGGAGCTGGAGAAAGTGAGTAACTAGTTCAAGATGCTCACTGCTCTCAACTCTCTCTCTCTCTCTCTCTCTCTTGTGAACTGTACTCAGAACTCAAATGTGCTGCTTTGGCATCAAAACAGAAAAACAGAAAGGAGGCAGATGGAGATGAAAGGGGAGAAGAGGAAGGAGAAAGTGAAAATATAATACCATTAGCAACTTTGGAAAGAGAAAAAGGAGCACTAGTATCTCATAATAAATCCTCTGGGTTCTCATCTCAACTCAACTCTGCTCGGTTCAGCTCCACTCCGCTCAACTCAACTGAAGAAGGAACATGCGGATCATATCTAGAATCTAGAATCTAGAATCTAGACAAGAAAAAAAAAGATATTCGTCTCCATTTTTGGAAATTGAAAATTCATCTAAAATCAATCCAATCCAATCCATTGAATTCCCACTTTCTCCACATTTTCCCATATATTTCCATATTATTATATATCCAGTATATTATTTATCCATTTTGTTCTCGGTTACTTTGGCGAATGAATGCTTTTTATGTATATATCTCTGTCTCTTGAAAATTGTTGATTATTGATGAATCTATTATGAAATTCGCGGGCTTCCTCATGTGATCCGTGTGTAAATTATGGGGTTGCTGTTTGCTGTTGTTGTTGTTGTTGTTGTTCTTATTTTTGTTGACTGTCTGGATCTGAATCTGAAAATAATATAAAGTTGACCAATGAAATCCTGCGAGTTGAAACCTGAGGGGAAAAATATGTATAAAGCTCAAGACTCGAGACTCAAGACTTGATAAATTGGGTCTATTTAGTAATAAATAGATTGTCAAGGACCAATGACCTTGTGAATTTTTCTCTGTCTTTTAGTCTTTCATCTAGCTCTTCTGCCTCAGATCTTGAATTTTCCCTGCTCTTCCTCCAATTGGAATCCTCAATTCATCCTCCAATTTAAGTTGAATTCTTTTAAGGATCCGAGTTAAATTACTCTGTTTTCAAAAGACTTGACCTCACTTGTAAATCTTGGTCTTTGTCCTTGTCTTTTTTTCTTGTTTTTCTCTTTTCTGTTTTGTATTTCATTTTCTCATTCTGTACATCAGAATCAGAATGAATTCCTTTTCCTTTGTCTCTCTTCACTTTTCAAGTACATACGTGTATTGTTTGCACTTAGTTAGTTAAAAGGCTGCTGTTGGCTGTTGGCTGTTGGCTGTTGGATGTTGGACAGATAGACAAATGGTCATAAGGGAATTGTACAATTGTACAATTGGACACCGCAATTGTAGAATTCCACCGTAATGAGAAAGAAAAAGAAAACTAAAACGGCTGCAGACCAAAGGTAGAAATTTTGTAGTGTCTGAAGCCGGAGTTAGCATGACGTCATTTGACATTTGACATTTGACAATTATTGTCTTTATTTTCCCTCATCTTAGTTCATCAGTCATGAGTTGTGCAAATTGTAGATTGTAGATTGCAGGTTTTAGATTCAAGTACTTTGTCATTGTGAACCACCAATCAAGAATCAACAGTCAACAAAGGTCAATGAACGAGAAAACACACATACTTTTCCTCCTTTTTTTTCACGTATGATTGAAAACACAAAAATAATGGAAGGGAATTGACATTTGACATACATGGAAATAAAGATAGGTTTGAAATTTGAGCCACGTCTTGTCTCCTGTTACACATTATACATAATACATAATACACAATACATGGTACATAAATGAGCAAAGAAAAGATGAAGAATGAGACATTGATTGTTCTAAAATTGAAAACAGGAGAAAGAGAGAGTAGACAATTGAGAGGAAGAAAATGGCCTTTGGATTAATTTCAAAAGGAAAAGGAAAAGTATTGAGTGTTTTTTCTATCCTGTATCCTGTATTGTGTATTGTGTATTGTCTAATATGTAATATGTACAATGTGCAAAGGACAAAGGGTAAAGTACAAAGTACAAAGCAGAAAGAAAGGTAAAAGAGTAAAGAATCCCACTGGAATTTCTTGGTGGCCATTCTCTCTCTCTCTCTCTCTCTCTCTCTCTCGGTTTAGCCTTTAATGTACATTTCATTCCGTATTTTATCCCGTTGAGTTGAGTTTGAATTCCAGGGAAAAGAGGAAAGAGAGTAAGAGTTGGTGCACTTGGATTGATTGGAGAATGGAGAAACAAGTGCAAGGAGACTCGAGACTGGAGACAAGAAATGTTTTCCATCTCTGTCTCTTTCTCTCGGATATTATTATCTAGGAACTAGGTACCTTTTATTGTCATTGAGGAAGGTGGAAGCTGGAAGTTGGGAGATGGAAGAGATGATACACATAAACACATAAACACACAGCGACACAGAACCAGAAAGAGAAAGGCTGATGAGGGCAACACTTGTCTCTTGTTCCTTGTTCCTTGTTCGTTGATACAATATGCACGTCAATGTACTTGCTCCTTTCTTTCTTCCTTCCACCTGACTTGCTCCCTCCTCTCTGTTGATTTTGATTTCACTCTCCTCACCACGTCCTCCACTTCCATGTGGGCTTCTCTTTGTATCTTCCCGGCCAAGTTTTGTGTCTGGATCTAGAACTGGATCTGGGTGTAGAGTTGAGAGTGTAGATTGTAGTTGTTCCGTTGTAATATCTTGTTGTTCTTGTTCTTCCAAACTCCCTCTCTCTTTCTCCTTCTCCTTCCCTTTCTTCTTCTCGCTCACATGGCTCTGTGTACTTGATCTCTAAAACAACATTTGCTAAAGGAAGGTAAACAAGTGAAAGTTTAACACTTACATGCACTTCAACTAGAAAAGTCTACAGTCTACAGTGTAGGGGGTATAGTGTGTAGTGCATAGACTGTACAAGTACCGAGGATCTATAGAATCTAGAATGGAGAATGGAAAAGTAGAACTCCTCCTTGCTGGCGGCCTTTTGTCTAATGTTTTTGCATCGTCTACTGTCTATTTTCTATGTACATTCCACATTCTAGATTCTACATTCTAGACTCTAGACTCTAGATTCAATCCAATTTTTCGCAGAACCTTTTTAGAAACAAGAAACAACCACTTGCCGATTCACCATTCACCGTTCAACATCTTTTGGTTTTGGCCATAGCCGTAAGAAAAACTGAAAGGGAGGGCTGGAATAAAAATTGAAATAAAAATGAGACTGATGGCCAACTAACTTGTAGATAAGAAGCAGAGTCAGAACCAGAGTCAGAGTCAGAGTCAGAGTCGGATCAACTCTCAACTACAATTTTCTCCATCTCATCTAAATTCTTGGTTCTTGATCTTGTAAATTATTTATTGTGTCTGGTGTAGATTGTAGATATGTGACTTTTCCTGAGGGTTTGTTCTACTTTTACTTTTACTTCTAGTTCTAGTTCTCCTTCGACATGGTTCATGTATAACATTAACCTCATTTAACTGTTAACAGGTTGTTAACAAGCTGGGTTCAGCTCCATCTTATAACTTTTCCCTCTTGTCTTGGCTTCACTCCGCTTGGCTTGGTTTGGCTCCGTTTGGCCTGGTTTATTTCATGCTTCGTCAACTTTTCATTTTCATTAGATGGGTCTCGTTGCCTCCGTCCGTAAATGGTAAATGGTAAATTGTACAGTGAACAATGTACAATGTAAATGTACCTATTTTCCGTCCTAATTGTCAATATTTTCTGTGAAAATATCCCCATCCTTCACCAGTCACCGTAGAACATGAAACATGAACCATCTTTTGAATTGAAGCTCTGATGAGCTGCGTTTTGATGAAAATTTTGATGGTCACAAGGCACAAGTCACAAGTGAGTTTCTACTGTGTTTTATATGCACGTTTTTTTTGTTTTTGTTTGCTCCTTTTCTAGGTTTTACAAATACATTTTGGGGTATGAAAACTTTTTTGTAATCTTTTTTCAAGTCGTGTGCAAACACTCGGACACTCGGACGTTTTTTCCTTTTCTTTTTTCCCTCTTCAAACTTACTTGTCCACTGTCCATCCTCCACGGCACAATTATAATTCAGATCGAGTATCGAATATCGAGTCACTTTGCACTTTATACATGTAGAGACAATGGATCTATGTGTATTGTGTCTTGTGTATGAAGGTGCAATACTAAATTCTGATTGAGTTTCATGGTTTGTTTGCTTATCAATTCTACGAACCGAGTAGTGTAATTTTTATCCAGTCGAGTCAAGTCTCCTTCTCTCTCTTTTTCTCTCTCTCTTGCTCTCTTTGTACTAGAATAATAAAGTTGTGGAGTCAACTTGTAAATAATTGAAAGTACATGGAGGAAAAAATAAAAAGCAAGGAGATTGGAATTTGGAATTTGGAATTCGGAGGTTCAAGAATCACATGCACTCGAAACTCTGCATCGGAATCAGAATCAGGACAAGATGAGTTTCTCAACTAGGTAAACAGAAAACACAAACAGTGGAAGAGTTTTCGGGGAAACAATCCTATTTTGTGAAGGCTACTCCTCACTCTTCCCTCTTTACTCTTTCTTTACCTTACGTTGTACATAATAAATTTCCACACATGTTTCTGTTGTTTCCTTTGCTTCCTTTGTTCCATGTATGTAGAATGTAGACCAACAACTTTGAACAGAAACTCAGAAACTCAATCTCATTCAAATTCCAATGATTTTCTCTCTGCTTCGAGTCTTCTAGTTGAATTTGGAGTTGGGTTTGGATTTACTTTCTGTTTTCTATTCCTGTGGTGTCGACGACATCCAGATCCACAAAAGTCGACATTGTACATTGTACATTGGACAGGAATGAAATGTCAACGTCCTCCTTATTTTTATCCTCTTGATATTTTCCCTTTCAATTCCTAATTAATTAATTAGTTGAGGATTCAGGAGCTTCAAAATCCAATCCAATCCAATCCATGGAATAAGAAACCAAAGAGGAAATGAGAAAGAGAAACAAGAGAAATTTCATCACAAAGAGGAAAAAAACTACAAACTACGTGTACATTGTACATTGTACATTACCATTTTATGGCACTTGATTATTGATCATTGATCATGTTCCGTGTGCAACGTTCAATGTTCAATGTTCATGCTCTAATTATCACCAATGCCTTGTATCTTGCTTTGTAATAAATATTTCACCTCTTCCAAGTACCTAAATTAAAAATACAATATCAAGTCATTAGTCATTGGAAATTACAAATTGCGATGTAGGATGCAGAACTAGAGGTAAAATGGCTTGATTTTTCAAGGAATTTTACAACATTTTTACTCTAGTTTTTTTGATCAGGACTCGATTCTTCATTTCTATTGCGAGAGTGAAGAGTATTAAAAATTGGAAAACGAAAATAGAGGAGCGTAACCAGTAACCAGCAATCAATAATAATTATTCATTATTTGTTATTATTATTGTTATTCAATAGTCAATAGAAAAGGGACCGGGATCTGAGCAGCTTTAAAAAAGGATAACATATCAAATATCAAGTGATTTACTATAGATTATAAAGTAGTACATAGTACAGTGTAGTTTGTAGTTTGAGCTGCTTTTAATACTTTAATAAAAAATAAACAATGATTCACATTAAAATAGATGCAAGCTCGAGTCTTGAGTTGTACGGTTTACGGTTTACGGTTTACACAGCTGAATCAAAAGTAAGAGTAAAAGGAACGGCGACGGTGACAGTGAGAATGAATGTGATGGACAATTTACAATTTACAATTTTGAATGTAGAAATCAAGATGATTACTATTTTGATTATTATTTGAAATGACTGGTTTGATTTGATGCGAATTGTCAGTTTCTCTGTGAGTCTGTGGATTTGTGAATCTGAGAGGTTGTAGTTGTTTCGCTTACTGTTTCCATTTCAGTGAAAGTAAGTTAATGATGATGATAAGTTATGAGCCGGGCTTTGAAATTATTATTATTATTATTGGTTACACACATGTGTGCACTGTACTGTGTACTGCGTACTATATGCTGGATGCACCTAAGACATGATGTGTATCTGGGATGTTGGATGTTGGGTGAATAATAGTAATCATAGCGGTTCTCTCTTCGAATCTTGCTCCTTCCTTTCTACATTCTACATTCTACGTCTTAGCATTGTACTCCCTACTTTGTACTTTGTGCTTTATACTTTATACTTTATATACTTGATATGCTGTAGGTTGTAGGCTGTTGGTTGTAAGACGGATGGGGGATGGCAATTTGTCATGGACTTAATGGGGATGGCAGCTTCAAGTTTCAAGTACATGCATCAAGAAAAAGGAGAAGAAGTACGAGTCGAGTTGTGGGGACTAGAGAATAGAGAAGGTTGGATGCTGGATGAATGGTGAATGTTGAATGGTTTCTCTCCTCGTTTTCCTTTTCGTTTTGGGTTTTGGGAAGAAATGAAGTTGGTTAAATTATGCAAGGAGCAGCACATGAAATTTGTCATGTATATTTATCTGGAAGACGGGTTGGCTTGAGCTTGGTTTTGAGCTTGGTTTGGGTTGTGCTGGGATGGGATGCCGTCGTCGTCTCCTTATTTCTCTTTGGACAGACGATGCATACTGCGGAAAGACATTGCCATAGTCATAGCCGTAGTCATCGCTGTAGCTGGAATGGTAGCTGGAATGGTAGTGGTAGAGGTAGACAGAGAAAGAAAGAATGAGGAGGACGTGGAGGAAAAGATGAAGAGAAAGTACAAGATCATCACTCACACAGCCCAACTGAAGCTTTAACAGACTAGAGACTTGAGACCAGAAACTAGGAATAAGAGTAGAGAATATTTCAAGTTTTCAAGTACGAGTCGAGCTGTCAGTTGACGTGACGAATAGAAGGAGGGATACAGTGAATGTAAAATCCTCCATCCTTTCCTCTCCTGTTTCTTCACATGTACATTCTACATTCTACACATTTCTATACTCTATACTCCAACTAGAATTCTTCTTCGGCATCCCCCAAAATTCCAAGTCCAACTACTCCAGTCTCCAGTCCACGGATTGGAATAGTTGAAATGTAGATTGTAGATTGTAGATACAGAGGATGACCACAAAATCTAAAGGGAAACTATATTACCTATACTAGGATATACAATATACAGTGTAATAGCACGGGTAGTTGATGCGAGTTAATGCACAAAGTAAGAGTACATAAGTGAGTGAGTGTCCTCGAACCGTGTAATGTCTGATGGTGAGTGTGGAGGATGGAGGATGATGAAGTTTCCCACGTAACTCTGTTTTTGGTTCTACATTCTACACAAAGTTCTTGTATGTTCTATGTTGTAGCTAGTGACATGATGACTTGATATTATATATTATATTTTCAAAGAGAGAGACATTTACCATACACCACACACCATACATTTACATTGTACATGTAAAAAAGAAGGAGGATGGAGGTATGTAATGTTTTACTATGATCTGTGTATGTGTCTTTGTATGTCTATGTGAAGGAGGAAGAGAAGAAGAGAAGAAGAGCCTTAGACGCATCATATCAATGAAAGTGAGCGTGGTTCCTAGTCAAATCACGTTTGGAGTTTGGAGTTTGGAGAAGAGGAGAAGAGAACAGCACCAGAATCATCTCATATCGTGTCATTCCAGCCTTGGTCTAGGGTCTAGACTCTAGTTTCAGGCTTTTCCTTTCCCTTTCTACCTTCTCCTACAATTTCCAACTTGAAACGGCTCTGTTTTTCTATATAAAATGCAGTATACAATGTATGGAGTTTGGAGTATGGAGTAGAGCATAATTTTATAGTAGAGAATACAAGATAGTGGGGTTTTCATCACATGGATATTTATATAGACGGAGAACTGGATCCTCTACCACCTACCACTTTCCCACATTCTACCCTCTACATACACATTACACAATCAAATGGCTTCTTTACTCTTGAATCTTATATGCAGAAAGGAGAAAGTATCACCATCATATTTTGTATCCGAATCAGAACCAGAACCAGAACCAGGATCAGAATCTTCTCTCTATGTCTCTGCTTGATCCAAACCACCACTAGTCAAGTCTAGTCTAGTCAAGTCAAACCAAACCACATACCAACTCCAACTTTAATTTATCCTCCTTCCACTTCTTGCTAACCACTTGACTTTCCTTGGCCTTTCTACTTTCTCCCTTTTGCTTTCACTCCTTTCTCCTGGAATTATAATTCCCCGTCTTCATTTTCTCCTCTCTTTTTTACACATTCAAAGGATTAAGTTGCTTACTTTGCCTACTTTATTTATGTAGTTATGTAGTTGAGAGTCGAAGAGAAAAATGAGAACATGTACAACACTTTGTTGCTCTTTTTCCCTTCGTCGCAGCCTGATTTTCCTTTGGCTTTGGATTTAGATTCCACCTTCGCTTCTCTGCTCCTTTTTGTATAAGGAGATAAGTACTCTTGTGAGATTAGAGCATTGAGCATTGAGCATTGAGCATCAGTCATCAATAAAAACGCAATGTCTGTCATAACAAATGGCAAGAACCAAAAACGCCAAAAGAGCAACACTTTTGACTTTCCCTTGATTATGGACGACGATTATGAACTTGAAGTTGTAAAATGTAGTAAAAATATAGAAATATAGAACCAAGGTCCAACTACCGTGTCTGTGTCTGTGTCTGTGTTGATGTTGATGTCGTATTGCGTTCGTGACCTTGGAGAGCTCGCAAATTGTAAATGGTAAATAGGAACTGACCTCGAGTTTCGAGTTTCCCAAACCCGACTCATTTCAAGTTTCAACTGCATGTCAAATGTCAAATGACCACTGCACATTTGACATTGTGCATGAATTTAAACTTGTGCCTTGATTATGAAATTTGTAGTTGTTTGTTGTTTTGTATGTGTAGTTTGTATTAGGTTTTCCACAAGGTCATTTCATTCACTATGAATTCTCAGTTCTGAATGCATCCATATTTTTAAAAGGGGATGGAAAATGGAAATGAGAAAAATTGAATGAGCCGTTGGAGTTTGTGTGTCGGAGTTTGAATTTTGGCTGCATGTTTTTGGCGGTCGTGTGAGGTTCTGAACTTGAGAGAACGGTGTAGTGTGTAGTGTGAAGGACAGTGGATGAGTTAGAGTTAGGAGAGGATCAGGCATAACGACATCGTTCATATTTATGATGGACTTTGAATTCCAATTCCAAGTCGGACGCCGAAACCGAAACCGACTTTGGTGTCAGAATTCTCCATCCTCCAACACGTCCATCCTCGCACTGTGCAAATAGACAGATATCCATTATCCATGCAGATGCACTGTGTGCTCGGTACTCGGTGTATTGTGCATTGTGCATCATGTAGATTTCAATGATTTTTTATCACCATGCATGATATTTTATACACCGTGGAGTCTGGGCGGAAACTAGGCGGATGGAATGAATACATTTGACATTTGACTTTCAACATGTTCAATATTTGTCCTCTCTGCCTCTGAATCATGTGCAACCCTTGTAAACTTACGTGTATTCCGTATTCATTATTCCGTAAACTGCAGAGAAAATGACAATTGAGCTTGAGCATGAAAGCATACTAAAATAGTAGAATATCTAAAATATTGAAACGCACACCCAGAATTTGGACATGACACTATACACGATACACTACCAATACCATAATTTCGTCATTGCGTAATAACCTGCTAATGAATTTTTAAACATCGTTCCATAAAAGATGAAGATGGCGACAGAAATACATGTAAGATGCCTACATGATGGACTTTATTTGCTAAGAAATATAAATGTTAGAATGTTAGAAATAAAATGAGCCCTCAAGTCTAAAGTCTCAAGTGTAGTCAGAATCAGTAGTAGTTATAGACAGAGGATCGGGAATTCAGAATTAAAAGTGAAGAGTAACTGAGACAGAGAGTCAACGTGACATTGCGTGAACTGTGAACTGTGAACTGTGTGCTGCAGCCTATCGTTCGCTTTTATACTTTACAGTCTACAGTCTATTAGTGACACTTCTAATCCACAATCCACAAAGCAGAATAGAATGGAATAGAATAGAGGAGCAGATCGACTAGAGAGAGAAATGGAGAGAGAGAGAGAGAGAGAGAGAGAAGAAAGATGATGACTTTGACAAAGGGTTCTTACTCTTATCAAAACGTCAAAGGAAACAGAAGCCTCTTGATCTTCATCCTCAATCCTCATGAAAGAAAAACAGTTAGACCACGTTACAAGTTACACCTCACAACCATCAAACTATCGCACAACTCGAAACTCACAACTTACATATAGTAACAGGACGTAACGTGAGGATAGCAAGGCAAGGCAAAGCGGGGAGCACGGATCTCTTGCAACTGGTGATAAGAATTCCCCATCCATCCTCCATCTTTTCTCTCTCTCTCTCTCTCTCTCCTACTGACAATTGAATCAGTCGCAATTCTCAATATTTTCCTATTGTCAATTCTCAACTCCACTGTTTGCTCTCTACTGTCTACTGTGAAACCTACTCCAAACTCCAGTACTGTATACTGTACACATGACATGACATCAATACCTCTTTCATTTTAAACCCATCACCCGAAATTCTCATTTCATTTGTCATATTCGTATTCCTGTTGGTATTACCTGCAATTAAACCTTCAAACTTCAACTTGGTAAATTTAAATGTACTTGTTTTGCGTCATGCGCATTATGTATTATGTATTATTATGTAACCAGCTTACACTTGACACTTGACAATTTACATAATTTCACATACATAATGAATGACGAATGCAGAATCTAGAATCTAGAATCTACTTTTCTCCTTCCTCTTTCTTTCACTTTCTACTTTGAGAATAATTTACTTGTCAAGTTTTGTTATGTTATGGATTTTTTGGCGCGTTTTATGTTTGATAATTAAATTACATTTAGTCTAATATCTTGGTGGTGTTTAGAGTTTAGAGTTTAGTGTTTAGTGAACTTGTCATGGACTTTGAATATGAATTTGAATTTGACTGTACCATTTAAATTTATGCGGTGAATGTTGAGCGTTGAATGTTGAATGTTGAATGAGCTTTGAAGAATAATGCGATTATAAACGGAGACATTCGGAAGAATGTGAATGGGAATAGGAATAAAGAATAAAATTGTGCGTGTGAGTGTGAGTGTGAATGGGATTGTGGGTATAAATAAGTATGCATGTGTGTAGAATGTGGAAGTATGGATTTACTTTGAAAAGGTTGTACATTCTGCATTCTGCATGTATTCATGTATTATTGTGTCTAGAATCTTGAGTCTAGAGTCTTGGGTTGTGGAATTTGAATTTGATGAAAGGAGAAGAAAAATAAAATGGGGAGACAGAGACGGCGACGGCGACGGTGACAGTAAAGAGAGGATGATGTGATGGTTATTGGTTATTATTTTATTATTTCTGGCCGGGAGTTCTGTACTTCTGTTGACTGGCTCACTTTTTCCTCTTGCAAAGTTTCCACTCGAGTCTCGTGTCTCGAGTCTCAAGTTTTCAGCATTCAGACTAAACTCTTGCTTCTACATTCCCGATTCTGCATCCTAGAACATAGAATCTAGAGTCTGGTAAAGTTTGCATGTTGGTGACGGGAACTAGAACTAGAACTTGTACGAGAAGTTGAACGACAATGACAATGACAATGACAGAAACGTTTGTGGTTGGTGAAACTGGGTCCCATTCTTCTGCACACTACTACTACTACTACTACTACTACTACTACTTACTACTCTTTTCACATGTTACTCATGTGGAAGGAGGAAGAGGGATAAGCATAAAGACTTGACATGATGATAGTTTTTTCTTTCTTTTATTCTTTACGGCGACGGCGGAAAAAAACTTGAGCCAAAACTCAAAACTCCTTCAACTCTCCAGGCAAACCTCTTTTTCTCTTTTTCTTCCTCTCATTACCCATAGCCAGGAACTGAGCGTTGAGCATTGAGCATTGAGCATTGAGCAGTGGGCACTGAGTAAAAGGACACATGCAACTGGGTTGCTCTTGTTGTCGTAGAACAACAAGAATATTCACTCCACAGATACACATGTGCACAGAGCACAGAGAAACGGGATGCGGACAAGGACAAGGGCAAAGACAAGGATAGTGAAAAACCAACCGGAATTTTCACCACATCCAAACATCCAAAAAGCTAGCTGCAACTCTTCTTTTTTCACAATGTACATGGTGCATTTTGAAATTTTGTACATGTGGCGATGGCAGTAGGCTCTTGCTGTGGATCTCGATCTGGTTTGGGTTTTTCTTACAGTATGAATATGACGACGTATGTACAATCTACAATACACATTTTGCACATGATACAATGTGCAAGGGCTCCTCTTTTATTTTTATGTGATGGTTATTGCTCTACTAGCCGAATCCTCCAGCCTTTCCTTTCTCCACTTTCTCTCACATCACAATTCTACATTCTAGAATCTACATTCTAGATTCTACCGCTTTTTTCTTTTTTGTTCCTTGTCGCCTTGCTCTTTTCCGTATTCAGTATTTGGTGAAATGGCCACAAAATATTTCCCTGTACTTCAACTTGAGTCTTGAGAACTTGAGACTTGAGCTTCCTGCCAAATTATATTCACTCATCTCATTTCTCCCCTTCTCTCTCTTCCAATGTCTTTCCATCTTTATCTCTGTCCCTGTCTCTCATTTCCTTCTCCTGTCATTCTTTCTTCTTTTCTTTCCATCCTCGTGCACACTTTACAGAGAACAGAAGAGTACAAATATACAACACCACAAATATTTCACTACCACCACCAAAAACCTCCTTTCATTTTCACATTCTCTTTTCTGCTCTTTTCTCTTTTCACTTCCGCATACTGGATACTGGATACTGGATACTTGATACTTGATACTTGAGGCATGGATGAAATGAAGACCGGGTTTGCAGGGGAGAAAAGAATAGAGACTGAGAAAGAGTGAGACAAGTAGCTACTGGCTGCACGTCTCAAAGTACAAAATAATATTTACATTATACCTCATGTATTATGTATTACGTATTGTACATTGTACATTCTACATTTTCTGCCTCTCTTCAAGTTCCTCATAGAAAATAGACTCTAGAGTCTAGAGTGAGAAGAACATGATATTCCAAAATCCATATCCAAAGTGGAGCTCTATTGCCTGATGCCTGCAGCAAAAATGTAACGAATCAATATCGTGTATCGTGTATCATGTATCGGGTTTTTGCCATCATCCCCTTGCAAAATTTCCATCCACAGCATCCAAGCAGCATGGAGCATTGAGCATATTGCATAAATTATGTCAATTGGCTGCCTTTTTGTAGGTTGTAGGTGGATGCAGATTCTTGTGTTGATTTTGATTTGCATCCACTTATTTCAAATTTCAAGATGTAGAGATGTAGAGATGTAGAGAGAAAGTAGGTTGGGCTGAAAATAGGGAATCAGAGGCGAAATGGACTTGTCATTGGTTTTTTTGGTTGCTTGCTTTTGTTCCACTTTCTCAAGCTCTCAAAATTTAAAGTTTTCAACATTCAAGGGTTATTGAATATTTTTTGATAAGCGTCTCAATTACCAATTAATTAATTTATTAGTTGTTTTGTGTTTTGTACTATTGCTCATAGATCATAGATGATTTAATTTGAATGGTGTTAGATTGTAAATTGTAAATTGTTAATGGAAATCCATCCACCACCCTCCGCTTTGTTTCATGTTTTATGTGTCATGTCTTTTACTCTTCAAACTTTGTTCCTGTTAATAGAATTTATTTACTACTTGAAAATTGTGGCGAATTATCAAGTCATGTACAATGTACAGGAAATTTATCGTTACTTTACAAGTCTAATTTTTAATTTGTAACAAAAAGTAGGAATTGTATAGGAAATAGGAAAAAAGGGATATTAATTCCCCTCCTCGCCTCATTATTATGATTTTGATCAAGTGGAGAAAAATGAGACAAGACATGTAAAATAATGCAGGATAAATAAAAGGAAAGAGGCCCTGGTGAAAGTTGGAGAAAGTTGGAGAAAATTGGTTTATTTGTTTACCGAATTTATTGTTCAACATGTTGACTGTCGACTGTTGACTGTTGAGCTGCTGCAAAAGATAAGTTGAATTTTGTTTGAGCTTGAATCTTGCATCTTGAATTTTGAATTCTAATGAAAAATGAAGTACGGAGTGTCGAGTGTCGAGTGTCGAGTGTTCTGGCGATGGAGAAAATGTTCTTGTATCTTGGAATTCGCGACTTACAGATTACACTACACACTCAAGATGCGTGTGTGTGTGTACACAGACAAACACAGTAAATTTATGTTGGTTTCTGTTGTTTTGTACACACAATTTATAATCTGTCGGCAGTCTACAGTGAAAACGCGTGATTGTGATGTGTTACCTCGACACAAACAAGAAATGCTTTGTACTATATACTTTCTTTGTGGTTGGTTTGGTTTGGGTTGGTTTGGGTTCTGGTTGTAAGCTTAATCATAATAATAATAATAATAATACAGAGTAGAATAGGCAACATACTCTAGATTCTAGACTTGAGTTTGTAATTACGTAATGTAGACGCCATAAAGCATAACTCATGATAATAATCATAATAATCTGAGCAGTGCATCTTGTTCGTGTTGCTAGTTGTTAGTTGATGTTGATAGTTGATACTGCTTGTACAAGTTGTTGTTGCTCTCTAAATGTTCAGTTCATTCCATGTTCAATGTTGAGTGGTGTAATTATGAGCTTCTTTCCTCCTCCTCCTCATTCTCCTCCTCATTCTTCTTCTTCTACAGAGAGTGAGAGAGGGAGGGAAATTTTAAGCTGATTACCTCAACTGAAAGTGAAAGTGAAAGTGAATGTTTATTAGAATGAGAATGCGAATTTTCAAGTGTTGAGAATGAAATTTTGTGTGATGGGCTATGATTCACTCATTTCGTGGAGAAACATCAAGTTTATTATTTGATACTAGATTCTAGATCCTACATCTACATTCTACGTGTACAGTCTACAGTCTACAGTCTGCAGATATAGATACAAATACACTCAGTTACAAAAGGGAACAATATCCAGTATAAGGAGAAAATGTTACACTGCGCTCCTGTACTCTTATACTTGTAGAGATTTCCTAGAAGAACAAGGCGGAGATGGCGAATTTTATAGCGAGTTTAGAGTTTAGAGTTTAGCCTTGTTATTATTATTATCACTATACACTGTACTTTTGTGTCTAGTAGAATGTAGAATGTAGAATGTAATGTAGTTTGAAGTAGAAAAATGTGTACGTGTAATGTGTGCATTGAGCATTGAGTATTGAGCTGGTGACTTGTTTGGTGTTGTGTTGTGTTGTGTTGTGTTTTAAGAGTGTGAAGGTGGCTTAGGTGCACACTCGTGTATGTTGTATTTTGTATTTTGTATTTTGTAGTTGAGGAGAAGGAAGGAAGAGTTGGAAAAGGTGAGATAGTTGAGAGAGTAAATTGGTGTAATAGTGAGGGTTATTTGAACCTGGGGAATCATCAAGTCCTCAAAGAGACCTCTTCGCCTTTCCTTACTTTACTTTCTCCCCATTCCATCTTCCATACTCTGTACTTTCTCCATATCTCGGCTTTCTCCTCCTGGTGCTTGGAAACTTGGAAAGGGCATTCTGGATGTGGATGTGGACGGAACAGATTTTACTGGGATGGAGAGAAAGAACATCATCATCATGGCTACAAACTACAAACTACACACTTTATTATACAAGCTTCATTCTATTATTCTAGGTTCTGGATTCTAGATTCTAGATTCTATATTCTAGATTCTAGACACTCGACAGTTTATGTACAGAGAAGATGGGGTTTTATTCCTCTTTAACTCTGATTCTGACTCAGACTGTCTGACACTCAATCCGAATCCAACTTTGAATTTGACTTGGCGTTCAACGTTCAAGCAGTTTCTCTCCCTCTCCCACGATAACTGTAATGTAGACGGGGGAAAGGTAAACTGTGGTTTTCACCAGATACCAGACACCAGAGTTTACATTGTTTCCTTGTTGGACTCGGTGTGGGAGGTAAGAGTGCAAGTTACAGACGCATTACACACACACTTGACATGTAAAATGGAGACTGTAGAATGTAGAATGTAGAGTTGAGAGCCACACGTGTTTACCACTACAACAACTGACTGACTGATGCTACTGCAACTTTCCGTCTCCCGGGATCCCTCTTCCTCTTGTCTACGACTATTTTACTACATTACTACAGCCGATGCACCAAGCTCCAAGCTCCAAACTCCAAGCACAAACACCAACAAGCAGCAGTCTCTAATTTATCTCCGAGTCTTAATTAATCCCCGAGCTATCCAATCCAATCCAACACACCAACGCCAACTCCAAATCCAAATCCATCCCCACGGTCCTTCATTCCATCAAATCCATACTTGATTATTTAACCCTCATTTCCCTCTCTCCCACTCTATTTTATACTGAATCTACATGTGCTACGATTCACGATCCACAGACTTGAAACTTGTGAATAACTAAATCTTTCTCGTCTCTTCCACTTTCCCGCAAGAATGTCACTTTCCCCATCTCATTCTCATCTTCGTCATCAACTTGTAAATGCACTGTACAGTATAAAATCTACAGTCATGATCCTCATATGGTAATCATCTGTAATCTGTATCATCATCATTGTCAGCATTTTCTACATCAAATATCAAAACACTGCCGTCACCTTTTTTAATCTTGACAATTCTCGACCAATTTCCTCGTCACAAATCACAAGATACAAAATAACATGTAAATATATTTTTTAGTGCATTTTCCATTTGTAAACATGCTACTAAAATTCGCGTCAAGGCTCATTTTTTTTCTACGACTTTGTCCATTTCTCATCAAGAATCCAGAATCAAGATGGCACGTCCACATTGTACATGTGAACAATAAAAGCCTGAGAATGGCCAGTGGCCACATTCATGGAATTCAAAAGTGTAGAGCATAAAATTCAAATTGCTCACTGAACCTACATGATAATTTTCAACCATAGCAATTTATAATTTATCTTTTCCTTTTTACCTGAGTTACAGCAAAGAGCAGACAGGGAAAATTATTTCAATTTTTGAATTTTTGAATTCTGAATTTGAATAGAGCCCAATGATGATGATGATGAAATGGAAATGGTAAATTAAGGTTGCGGGAATTGTAAATAAATACATTGTATTACTTTGTACCTTGAACCGCGTAGATTTTCTGCGTATTCTGCAATTATCCAAACATTGTGCATTATTATGGATTGAACCATGGAAATTGACATTTCTATTTGTATTGTGTATTGTGTGTCGGTAGTTTGTAGTTTGGCAGCTGTGTCTGGTGTTTTGTGTCTTGTGTTTTATGTGGACCAATTTGTCCTGTTCTGTCTTGTGTCTTGTGTCCTTGTCGTTTAGTCTGTGGATGTATATGCGGAATGTGTACAGTGTACAGTGTACAGTGTACAGTTGGAAATTAATAGAATGTTCAGAATCCAGTGTTCAGAGTTCCGAGTTTGGAGGAATGAAATAAAAAGAGAACTAAAAGAAAGGGAGAGAAAATGTCATGAAATATCATGAAATTCCGAGTCGATATGAAAAGCACAAGCTTCTATGCTTCTATGCTTTGTTGGTGCTGTGTTGGAAAGGAACCACTGTCTAGAGTCTAGAGTCTAGAGTCTACACAATATAAACAGAATAGAGCAGAATCTAGAATGTACAAGGGTCGCGGGAGCGAGAGAAGAGGGAAATTCCATAATTAAAGACCACAAATAGCTTTTTGGGAAGCAAACTTACTTTTTTTCTCCTTGATTAAACTTTTGCTCCAATATAAACTACAAACTACAAATGGCACACTCTTTACTCTACATTCTATTCCAATGTGTTTGTCTCGAGTCTTGAGCCTAGAGTCTAGAGTCTAGAGCCTTGATCTTTGGTTAGGTTTGGTTAGATTTGGTTTGGTTCGTTGATGGGAGAACAATCAAGAGCCCATGTACAATGTATCCATCTGCATACGTGTTCACAGGGTAAATAGTTGGATGCAGAAATATATAACATTTTGTGCATTTATGTACTGCGTAGACCATAGACAAACACGGGCCACGAGGAACAGAACAGTTGGCTAATTTTTATTGGAGAAAGCGGGAGAAAAGTAGAGGAAAAGTTGGTGATTGTCTTTATCGTGTTCTTTGCTCTTCGTTCCAACTAAATGAGAATAATGATGATGATGATGATGATGATGATGGTTCGTCATGACTGAACAAGGGAAAAGAATCACAAGAGACAAGAGACACAACCTTGTTTAACCTGTGTTTAGCGAAAGAGTTCATTTGTTCATTTCGTGTGACCAAAATTGTATTTTTGCTGGTATTTTCTCTCTCTCTCTCTCTTTGGCGGGAGTAAATACAGGGAATAAAGTATTGATCGTAAAACACAGAGATACAGGTCCAGTTTTACACGCCATTATTGTAATTGTAATTGTTGGGAATTTAGCATTTAGAATGTGTGGTCAAAATTTGGCCATGTATAATAATATAAAGAGACCCAATTTCCGTTTCTACGTGACTTTGGACTTTGGACTTTTGACTTAGAGGTAAATTGTAAAGTGCCATCAAAAATTTTATAATGACACAATGACAATATTATTGGAAAAATCAGTAGATATTGATATTATTGGGAAGTGGGAAGCTTTTTGGACAACTTTTAGGCTTTTAAGAAGCCTCTTTTATTTTTAAAATCGGTGCCTTGCTCTTTTATCTATTATCAATTTGAAAGGAAAAGGGCGGTTCCGAGTTTCATCAGATTTGATAGTTGATATTTCATAACTGGTTTTGATTTTTGATTTTTAGGGTTGGGTCTTGTTGAAATTTTCAGTTGATTGGATTGGATTGGATTGAAATTTAAAAAGAGAATACACAAAGGGTCAAAATAAGCCTTGACAGTAGATAGTAGAGAGTAGACAAACATTGATTCCAATTTCTCATACTCTATACTCTATACAATTTCGGAAAGGCGGAAGAACTAAAGTTGGTTTTGGTTTTGGTTAATGTGTCTTTTGGTGACTGAGGAAGAGGCTCGTAGAGTCGTAAAAATCTCCATTTTGATTAAGGATGAGATGATAGCGAGGCCAGCTGTTGATTTTCACCCGAAACCCATAAAGTCCGAGATAAATTTACCCCTTTTCCTCCTCCACTTTCTCCACTTTCTCTCTGTAGCTCAGTTTGGAGTTTGGATTTTGGTGCTCGGCAAATCCTGACTCTGGAATAATTCTTGATCCTTTCTCCATTCGCCAACCGCCATATGGATAAATCATATGGACTTTGATTGTATTCCGTATTCCCATAGATTTAGTTCATACCCAAACCCAAATGAAGTCTCCTCGCTCATTTAAAGTAGTAAAGTCCAAAGTATCCACAATCCACAATCTACATCCTGGTTTACGATGGAACCTCGAGCTATCTGTCTACAAACTACAAGCTGCAAGGCACAACGTACAAACTAAAAACAGCAAACAACAGATAGAAACAGAAGAATCGTAGACTAAATAAAACGCTCTCGGCGTCGGCTAATGCGTAGCCAGACACAAAATATGTGATGTTTTGGTAGAAAATTAAAAAGAGAAAACTACATCCGCTTTTGTAATAGAAATAGAAATACATCCACTAAGCAAAAAAAATGGGCTCTCAAGTCTCAAGTCTAATCTTTCTTTTAGCTCTTTCAAGTATAATTGTTTTTGAAAAATTAAAATGATTTTAAAATACACATATTGACTATTGAATACAAAGTCAAAATTCATAATTCAAAACAAGTGGGTTTTTAAAATGACCTTGTGCACTGCTCAATGTTCAATGTTTAGGAATTTTCACGGCTCTTTATAAAAACAACTTTACTTTCCAGGCCGAGATTCAAGATTCAAGATTCAAATGCACAATGCAACTTGATGACTTTTATGAAAAAGACACGTACGTATTTATGGGGAATGAAGCATCTTTTTTACCGTTCTTTGCATATTTTTTCACACGACTCCACATCTTTACAAATCGTGAACCCAGATCCTAGATTCTTGATCCTTGATCCTTGATCCTTGATTTTCCATACTTGGTACTTGAAATGGTGAACTTTGGATTCTGGATTGTGGATTGTGGATTGATACGGTGAAAAAGAATCAAGTGATGCGAGTTGGAAGGGTGTAAAGAGTACAGAGTAAAGTGTAAAAATATGACAAACTACGTGCTATCTGCTCCTTCCATCCCTACATACATCCATGTAGAAACATATAGACATTGAGCATTGAGCATACATTTGAAGCTGCAAGTCGACTGTGTCGGTTCGGGCCATTTGAAATTATACGACAAGTGAGAATTTTATGGTTTTTTCACGATTCTCGGAAGTTGTGAAAGCTGAAAGAGGAGCTTTGAGCTTTGAAGATTTGGCGATTTGAAGAGATATGAGATGCGAGATTTTCACACAGCACATCAAACTGCAGATTCCAGATTGTGGATCGTAGAAGGATTGAATATGAAAAGTAACTGATTCTGATTCTGATTTTGACTCCAACTGAGAAGTTGAAAGTGGGAAGAAGTGGGAATCAAAAGCATTTGGCAGCTTATGTTCTCATAATAAAACCAATTTAAATTTATACACCTTGCACACACTTATCTCTCCCATCTACCATATACAGTCTACACCCTCTCCGATTTCACTCTATCCTCTATCCAACTTGATTGTCTTAGCCGTCGGCTCCATTTTCACTTTCAATCTCTCTCTCTGTTTTCTCTTCAGTCTTTGTCTTTGTGTAACCTCGCACAAGTCAGTCTTGTGTCTTGTGTCTTTTTGGCCCATTTGCCATTTGTATCTATCCATTTGTGGCTCTGGCATTTGTGTAAGAGGATGATCCGGAGAAATATGAAACTGTCTCTGGGTCTCTGGTCGGGGAAAAAAATAGAGTTGAAAGGAGAAGGGAGGAGGGATAAGGAGAATCAAATTACAGCATTAAGAGATGTTTATATAATATAATGGGGCATATGATACATGATACATAATATATATAGTTATATAGTGTAACTGTGCAAGTAGATAGTAGATAGAGAGGGATTTATTTCGCCACCACCTACTGCATATTTCTAGGATTCTAGGATAAGGCAAAGGCTTTGTGCTTTGTGATAATGAATCGTATTCGCTAGTCATTCTGATACTGATGATGATGATGATGATGATGATCCTGGGTCGATTTTGGATTTGGATTTGGGATTCAATTGGATTTTGATGTTAGAGACCTTGAAATTTACCCGACTCTGGGTCCATGTCATGGATCCAGGTGTAAGGTACAGAATCTAGAATCTAGGATCTAGGATCTAGAATGTACAGTGTAGAATCCTGGAAAATCTGGAATTTCATCTAATATTTTTTACACCTATAACACATACAGTATACAGTATACAGTATATAGATATAGATAGCAGGTAGGTTGTAAGTTATAGGTTATAGGTATTACACACATGACATTAAACATCAAGCATTGAGCATCCAGCATCCAGCGTTGGATTTGAGCATTGAGAATTGAGAAGTGGATTACCCCGCCACAAATTCATCTCTTCTGCATCCTCTCTTTTCATTTTTTATCCCTCCAGAATTTTAATACTGATCCCGTGAAGCTCTTTTTTCTCCTGTCCTTTCCGTTCCAGTTTCATTGCCGATTCGGATTCAGTCTCAACTACTCCCCGTTGCATTGAAATCTGCTTTACTATCCACAATCTACAATGTACAATGTAAAGTCTGGAGTCTACAGTTTACGGCCGTAATTGCACTTTTTTCATCTGTAGATATACTATACCGTGTTCACTCTGCACTGTGCACTGTTCACTGTACACGAAAAAAGGTTCATACAAAAAATTAAGAATAGAAAATAGAAAATGCACCAATATCCATAGATCATGGATTACAGATTGTAGATTCATGTTTCTACTCAATACTCAAGTGTCTCAAGTTAGCTCATTTTCTCATTAAACGCCACCTTTTATCTTTTAAATTGAGCTTTGAACTTTGAACTTTGAGTTATGTAGAAATATTGATCTCATCACGGATGAAAACGATAAAAATCCTTAATTTATTCGTTATTCGTTATTCCCTTTCAATCCAATCCGTGTGCGTACCCACTTGATTTAGGGGAAAACTTGCTTTGGAATCCGAGTGAAATTTCAAGTGGAAAGTGAAATTTTGCATCGTATCGAGTCTCAAGTCTCAAGTTCCAAGTCTCAAGCTATCATATTAATGTCACGACTCTAGACTCTAGACTCTAGACTGTAGATTCTAGATTCTAGATTCTAGACTCCAGAGTCAAAATTCAAAGCTCAAAGCTCGAGGCACCAGCCTTTTTAACATAAATGAAAACAAACTATAAACTGCACAGTGTGCACACTAATGATGAGTTCTGGATTCTAGATTCTAGATTTTGAATTTTGGATTGAGACAGATTGTTGCTTTTCCTCCAATTTTCCATACATCTAGTTTCTAGTTTTTAGTTGTGTACGACGTAATAAGGTCACTACTAGGATTCAGGTTACGTTTTGCTCCGGTATTTTTCCAGAGTCTAGATTCTAGAGTCCAGAGCCTGTGAAAAATCATTATTAGGATAGGTAACATGAATCATAATAATATTGATGCAGCTCTTAGTTGAGACTTATAGACGGAGCTATACTATCTAGTATCTAGTAGATTTAAATATGTATTAAAATGGGATCTGTGATCCGAGAAACGTTTATTTAAGGCCCCAGGGTCATATTCTCATATATAGCCTTTAGTCTATAGACTATATTCTATATTCTATAGGCTGCTGTTTATATATTATACATGAATGTTTAATTTTATATGCAGGTGAAATGAACGTAGAAATGGCTACAATTTTCGTAGAAGGCACAAGGCACAAGTCAGAAGCTCGAAGCTCGAGTGACAAACAAACAAACAATAGGCGTAGTTGGTAGTTGGTAGTTGATGGCACTCACAGGTCACAAGTCACAACTCACAACTCACAACTCACTACTGACTACTCCAACTCACCTAATCATAATACATACCACACACAACCAAGACATGAGAGAAAGGGCGCAGAGAGCACAATGTTCAATGTTCTCCCTGTCCTATCGTACATTTCAAATTTTCAAAGCACTCGGACATTTATGGCCTCGGATTATTATTATTATGACCATTATTAACTATAATATATTAGAGAGATTACACGTGTACTTTCCATCCATTCACATTACACATTCACACACCCATTTTCCGAGGAGGATGAAAGGAGAAAGGAGCAGAAAGGCGTTGCTCACTTTAATTCTCTAATTCTCCTGTCTCGGTGATTCTACATTCTACATTCTATAGATGATACATACATTTTAAATATTTTGCCAATCCTCAAAAATCCATCTCAATTTGTACATTGTACAACCTACAATATTTTTACCATACACCAAACCAAATATCAAATGCAACTAAAAAATAAAGTTAAAAATCCTCCCTCCGTGAGGATTTTATATCGCCTAGAAAGCATAAATGCTTTAGGCTCCGGAAGCG